>WBZZ01001453.1:102500-139599 GCA_019918135.1 Paulinella micropora
TTTTATCTATTCTATCTTTTCTATCTTTTCTATCTTTTCTATCTATTCTATCTGTTCTATCTGTTCTATCTATTCTATCTATTCTATCTATTCCATCTATTCTATCTATTCTATCTCTTCTATCTCTTCTATCTATTCTATCTATTCTATCTATTCTTTCTATTCTTTCTATTCTTTCTGTTCTTTCTGTTCTATCTATTCTATCTGTCCTACCTGTTCTATCTATTCTATCTATTCTATCTCTTCTGTCTATTCTATCTATACTCACTGTCCTATCTGTTCTATCTGTCCTATCTTTCCTATCTTTCCTATATGTCCTATATGTCCTATCGTTCCATTCTATTCTATCTATTCTATCTATTCTATCTATTCTATCTATTCTGTCTATTTTATCTATTCTACCTGTTTTATCTATTCTACCTGTTTTATCTTTTCTATCTGTTTTATCTAGTCTATCTGTTTTATCTATTCGATCTATTCTATCTATTTTATCTATTTTATCTATTCTATTCTTTCTATTCTATCTGTTCTATCTGTTCTATCTGTTCTATCTGTCCTATCTTTCCTATATGTCCTATATGTTCTATCTTTCTATCTATTCTATCTATTCTATCTATTCTATCTATTCTATATATAATTCTATCTATTCTATCTATTCTATCTATTCTATCTATTCTTTCTGTTCTTTCTGTATGTATGTATGTATGTACGTATGTACGTACGTACGTACGTACGTATGTATGTATGTATGCCACGGTATGTATGTATGTATGTATGCATGTATGTATGTATGTATGTATGTATGTATGCATGGTATGTATGTATGTATGTATGTATGTATGTATGTGTGTACGCATGCATGCATGTAAGTCAGTAAGTAAGTAAGTATGTATGTATGCATGTATGTATGTATGTATGTATGTATATGTGTATGCATGCATGTATGTATGTATGTATGTATGTACGTATGTATGTATGTGCGTGAGTACGAATTAGTGTATGTATGTATGCGTGTATGCAGGAAATATACTATCCAAAACATTCAGCGCATGTATGAGTACTTGGATTACATTCCATCGGTGCCGCAGAGGCACAGAAAGGTTGTTGACGAGGCAGCTTACTCCGAACGCGGTCATACATACACGCGTACACACGTGCACAGTGAATAGATGAATGGATGATTGGATGAATGGATGAGTTGAATATGAATGGATGGGTGATGATATTAATCTGTACATGTACAAGTGGTTATATTAATACTTAACATAAAAATTCCCATCCATCCATCACATCCATCCATCCCATCCATCCATCCATCCATCCCATCCATCCATTCCATCCATCCACCCATCCATCCATCCATCCATCCATCCATCCATCCATCCATCCATCATGCATGCATGCGTGCGTGTGTGTGTGTTTGAAAATTGTTCTCTTCCCATCATGCATGCATGATGCGTGCGTGCGTGCGTGCTTGCGTGCATGCGTGTGTGTGTGTGTGCATAATGGTATCCTTCTATCCTTCAGATCTCATTGCGAAGAAGGGCTGCAAATCAAGGCCAGGTGATCGCATCGTGCTTGGCGACCTCGCATTACATGAACAAAACGATGCTTTCTACTCAGTTATCTTTTTAGCTTCGATCACGCACCCTAAAGGTGGCGCCCTACTCTCCATTCGTCAAGGCACCAACAAGGCGACCCACTTTGCGGATGCCATCCTCGGAGCTGTTCATGCGGGGCATCTGTTGGCGGGAGACAGGTTGATCCTCGATAACGCTGGAATCCATCGTGCCAAGAAGGTTATTCCTGCACTACGAGTAATTCTATCCGCTGTTGGTGTAGAGTTAGTATATCTGCCCAAATACTCTCCGGAGTACAATCCCGCCGAATTTGCATTCAATGGGACCAAGAGCAATCTCAAGCAAAACGTTACCGGAGAATCTTTTTTGGCAAGAATTGCGAATGCTTTTGCATAGGTAGTGACTCTAGAGAGAATGACCAACGCGTACGAACACTGCATGCCGTAAATGTGTAGAAATCAAAGTTTCTTTGATCAGGTTCACCTCTTGCACATGCCATAGTGACACTTGTGTTTTTTAAGCAGGTCCAAATCCTGCTAGGTGGTTTTTTTTTTTTTTTTTTTTTTTTTTTTTTTTTTTTTTTTTTTTTTTTTTTTTTTTTTTCAATCGACTGCGGAAGACAAAACAATTTTGATGTGTTTGTATTGTATGTAATTACTATCAACTGTTGCGGTGGCCGCCGCGCTTGCATAAGTCTCTCGAGTCTCAATATTAATGTACACAATACCGTATTTGGTTGTAATATTCATTGAAAGTTCATATTATTGTAATATTAAAAATAGTCATTTATTTTTGAATTAATTTTCAACTTGAAATTAAGCCATGATTAATAGCAAATCAATGAGTCAGTCTCAGATTCTAGAGCCTCATTAACTGATAAGCTGGAAAAGCAAGTTATAAGAACTAGAAGAACCGTGACTGTAGTGTGGAAACTAAAAAAAAAAAAAACTCATCACAAGCTTAACGAAAAAAGAGAGAGTCCAAAAAACAACTTAGGCTCATCACAAGCTTAACGAAAAAAGAGAGAGTCCAGACTATTGAATCGAACTCAGCAAGTGAACAAGAGACTAAGAATTCCAATATTAATATTAATATTAATAATATTATTGTACTCAGGCAAGAGAAAAACTAAAAACATTCAATTGCTACGTGACTCGCCGACTGCACTATTATAATTGAATATTATTCCTGTCACTAATTCTTATTTTTAGTATTAATTAAAAAACAATAAAGATTTTTCCTCTTGATTGTCCGCAGTAATAATTTGAATGTAGACAATAATATTAATATTATTAATAATAATATAAAATTCCCTGCCAAAGTAGCATTGTAAATTTCAAGTTACATCTGATTTCACGTCGAACTATTTTTATACATTGAATTATTTTTATACGTCGGCGTCGAAGTATTAATATTTTTATTAATTTTCCTGCGTTTAACTTTTTTGTGTGTGTGTGTGTGTGTGTGTATAAATATTTCAACATTTCTTTTTGGCGTGTTGTACTATCCCCAACGATAGCTCAATGGAAGAGTAAGTCGGTAATATAACCAAACACAGTCCTCAAAAAGAGAATGATGTCTCGTTATATTAGCTCAGTGACACAAAAACAAAAAGCCGCTAAAGGACCAGGATCAAATTGGCATTTCAGACGTGTCCGGCAAGACGAAATCTATAAATAATTTTTTACCTGATAATTCGGTGGGTGATGTCCACAGTACCCCCTCCCAGTTTTTTATGGCGGAACTTCGTTTCCGACATAATACGCTTTGAACTGATTTCTTTTCTGACTAAGATTCGTTTAGAGTTATGTATGAAGATACATCAACCCACGAATTAGCCGTTATAAAACAACAATGATACTTGCCCCGGTACCAATCGTATATATACTCTAGCACATTCAGTATCTATATTAAAATCTTCCTCTTTCTTCTGTCGATAAGATATTTGCGCAGTATGTCCAAGTATAATGTTTTATGGTTGAGTAATAATGTAATGTCGCCATTTCCATATATATGTAATAACAGGTCGTCGGTTTCCATAAATACATTTACTTTTTGTGAAGACATACCCTTGTATAAATCGGTATCATTTAATATAGTGTCAGGTGATCAAGTCTGACGACTATATCCGAAGTTGGGTTGAGTGCGCCCTAACCTTGCGATATGCCGATACAAGTAGGGATCGATGGAATCTGGTGTAGCAGTTCATGTTATTAAAATATATCAGTTCTTGATTAGACTGTAGAGTCTTTAATGAGATCATCATTCTGGTACTAATGCGGGTCGTATCCAGGAAACACCATCGCTCACTCAAATAGCGATCCCGTAACGGTGCTGTTTCGTGGCAGTCTCGTCTGTCTCTGCCGAAGCAAGAGAATAGAACGCATATTTTTTTGTCAACTGTGTCTTGTTAATCTCTAGAAGAATGAATGCTGTAGTAGCTTTAATATCTACGTAAGGTTGTCGGGTCGATATTGGATCAATGCTATGTTCGCAATCGATCAGATCCACAATATTTATAGAGAAAAAAATACTTACTATAGACGCCGTTTACGCGCGCGGACTCCTTTACCTGGTGGAGGACCTCCAACCAAAGTTAAGTCTAAGGTAGACTGTTCGAGGACGTCCCAAATTTTGTGAGGGATTGCGCCTTGTGCCAAGTCAAAAGGAATGTCTAGCACCCCTCGTGGTAGTGCTTGTATGGTCCACGCGGTATGATCTTTATCTGTAGGAGATATGGTATCATCCCATGTCTCAAGTTTCTTGGCGTCTTTATATACTGGAAGGTATTGTCTTACTTTAGGATCTTCCACTGGATCCAGACTCCTCCAGAAATGTAAGACTGGTTGTATGATTTGTGCCGCAGTCGAAATTCGATTCAATCGCGTATGGCGTTTGTGAGGTACTGCCATTACTCTCATGAGATATAAATCTGAGAGCATGTCATCGGCTACGTGTTGAGCCGCAGGCCTCACCAAGTAAAAAGCGTCTTTGGCACATGAAATATATCCAATCGCATCTCCTTCTTTCCAACTAGGGTGAACGAGAGTGTCATTGCCCGCGCGAGGGTCTTGATCTCCGTCATCGCTCCCCTCTTGATGGACTCCTTGCGAACGTGCCGTCCTTATCGCCTTTCTCGGTCGGTCGTAGATAAGGCCATTTTGCCTTGATGGACTCCTTGCGAACGTGCCGTCCTTATCGCCTTTCTCGGTCGGTCGTAGATAAGGTCATTTTGCGCTCTCCTTATTTGCGCCTCCGTGAACTTTCCTTCCGGCACGTTCGACTTCACCCTTTTGCGGGTCTGAGTCCCCGCCGCGCTTTTGCGGTCGGTGGCCCGCTTGTTCTCCAGCTCAGCCTCCTCCTTCTCCGCAATTGGTGCCCTGTAGGCATCCCGTTCCGAGATATGCTCCTTACGGAATCTAACTAAACATTCGACAATCTTGGGGTATCCCTTTTTCCGAAATTTTCCATGAAGTATATGGACTTTTTTGAAAACGTGTGGAAATGAAAGGAAATGAATTCCCTGATTGCAGAACATATAAAAATAATATTAAAATATGTTTTTATTAATTGTAATACACTTTAACTTCATCTTCAGAGGTGGGCAGGAACCGGTCCGACACGGTAATTTTTCTACTTTTTCGTAGTCCCGGCTACCATGAATCTATGATGATAACAATGCCGAACATGCAGAATTTGCTTTTACTGTTTATTCTTGCTTATATTAAGCATTTTACTATATTAAGACATGGTTTTACCTTCAAAAAATTCTGTTTGCCCGCTGTGACGTACGCTGGTACGTAGAGGGGGGAGGGGGGGGGGTGGGGGGGGGGAATGGGTCGGAGGGAGGACGCTTCACATCAGATTCTGGTGCATTATCAGAGTTAAACAAATTTCTAATTTCAGTTTTTAGAAGAAGCGTTACAGTTGCAGTTGCCCTAGACAAAAACCATTATGAAAAAGTCGGACCCAGAAAAATTCATTCAAAAAAAATAATCACATACGACCACGTCCACGTCCACGTCCACGTCCACCCGCAGCACGACGTGCGCGGCGACGTCCGCGCAAACGGATTCCTGAGTTACGCATTCTCCAACTTGCGTCGGAGCGATCTGAATCATCTACAATATGGATAGCATCATGTTAAGGAGGAGAAGAACAAGAAGAAGAAGAAGAAGAAGAAGAAGAAGAAGAAGAAGAAGAAGAAGAAGAAGAAGAAGAAGAAGAAGAAGAAGAAGAAGAAGAAGAAAACTAATACCATGCTTTTCTTCCTCTGAACCAGAAGATCGATCAGACGATGAGTCAGTTGATGAACTGGAAGATGAAGTATCAGATAAGTCATCCTCTGAATCTGCCACTGGTTCTGCAGGCTGAGCAGCACCAAGCTCTTCTTCCTCAGGGAACCCACAGTCGCATCGTTCGAAATGGTTCCACGCTTGTTCAATAAGCTCTGCCTTCTTGAACTGTTTCCGATCGGAGTTTTGCGTTGCAACACCATGCATTCTCATCCATGATTTCAATTCGCTAACTACCATCTGCTTGGACGCAAATTGCTTTTTTTCCTCTGACGATCTTAGCAACGTGAGAATTTTCCGCCAAGGCTCAGAAGCATTTCCAAATGCTAAATCCTGCTCCTGCTTTTCTTCGCTAGTAAGCTGTCTTGCACCACGCCATCTCGGGTGAGCTGGAGGACGTCCTTCATTAACAAAATAAGTGCGTGGTAAGGACAGCAGCTCTTCATCGGTCAAACGCGTAAGTGCGTTCATTTTCTCCTGTCGTTCTTGAGGCAACTCCATCCAATTTACAGGTAGCTCGTCGATCAATCGAAATTCTGCTCTCCATTCCTTGCCTTTTGCATCGACACAGGACATATGAGCAGGACGGCCGGGCAGGCCGCCTTCGAAGTAATCTCCATCCACCTCTACTCTGGTCAAATTTCCACCTGCTAACATTTCCTCCACATGTGCTCGCTCATCCGGCCCTAGGTATTTAGTAGCCAAAGCACGAATATCCTTCTTCAGGCGCGGATTGACGAAGTAGCCGACTGGAAGCTTGGGAGGCATGTCGGTCGCTGTCATAAATAGAGAGAGAGATAGATAGATAGAACGAGAGAAAGAGAGAGAGAGATATATATATATATATATAGAGAGAGAGAGAGAAAGAGAAAGATAGATAATATTATTACCGGGGCGTCCGATAAACAAATTGATCGGTTCTCCTCTGGGATCATCACGCACTCCATGAAAATCCTGTGCGTCTCCCCAAGTAGCGATCTCTACAGTCGGCAAAGCGTCAGGATCTTTCTTGGTGATTCTATATGCCAAGGGTTTGTTGTAGTTTTTGAAACTCTTGTTCATACACGGGCTAAAATGAGTCATCCAGTCGTAGTTACATCCGAGAACAACCAGCACATGCCTCTTCTTGTGCTGCTTCTTGAATGCAAGAATGAGCTTTAATAACGCTTGAGCGATGTTAGTTGTCAGGAAGGTGCTCTTCCACCCGATATCCATAACTGGAAATTCCTGATCATCTCCATCGTGCCCGTGCCCTGGTGGCTTGCGATGTGACTCTACTTGGAAACGGATTCCTCTGTCAACGACATTGAGCCCAAGGAAACCCAGCATCGCCCACGCGGTGTTATCACCAGCTCCGTCCCACTCAAGATATAATTTCCACGCTTGCATTGTGCGAGGGTTCCAAAGTTGCCAATGTAAAAGTGCGGCAAGCATAGTAATGTTGCTGTTCGCGCCGTGTTCTACCGCGCCTTCAAGGTACGTCAGAATAAAATGCGTATCGGTAGTGTAGCAGGTATTGATTCCAACGCAAAGGCGAAACACAATTTTTCCTTTGAAATCTTTCGCGGCGCGGCGGCAAGATGGGATCTTCACTGGCGGTTTCATATCGGCTGATATGACTGTGGCAGCAAAATCTGCTGGTGCTGCCTTCTTGCGCTGCATGCTGGCAACGCGGCACGCCCTGTGAATTTTGTGATGAAGCCTGCTACGGCGACGCCATTCTTGAGCTTCTACTTCAGTCCTGAAACCGTTAGAATGATCAGCAGCAAGCTCTGTGCAGATCTCGCATTTTGAGAAATCTCCTTCTGCAAAACAAACCTGTAATAAGTAATGATAACGAAAATATGCATAATACCTCTGACAAACTTGACGTGCGGAAAATCCATGCGCCAAACTTTATTGATCGTATTGTCTGTCGGAGGATTATTTGGATCAACTCGTTTCGAACAACCAAACCGAAGGCACATATCTTTCCAATTCTCGCGAACATAGTTTTGGACTCCTGCGTCCTGAGCCATTTCTTGCATCCTCCATATTCCGTCGCTGCATATCTCCGGGTAACTCTCCATGAACTTCTCGCAGAGTAATACTGCTACCACATCTTCTGTTTCAGGAACGGTTGAGTAGCTTTTTGTCAAAACCTTCGTGTTATTTGCAAGAAGTTTGTGTGCTCTTGACAAAACTTTATCACCGATCCCGTAGATACGCTGCCAGGCTACTTTGCACACAGCCTCCGTTAAATACATATACTGAAACGATCCAGTTTTTGTTTGAAACGATTCAAGCTGCGAAGCTGCCCAAGAATAAAGCTCACTGAGAGACGATGACGCATTCTTCGCTCTCGTGTAAAGCACATCACGCGTGTCGATAAATGAATAACACTTCCACTTTTTGCAGCAGACAGACTTAACTTCCCTGTCCAAGTCGGCGAAGGTAATCCCCAACAGTTTTTGGAGCGCAGACGGTCTCTGAAGCTTCACTGCACCTTTCGTGCGACTTTTCATCGTGTAGGGGCGCGTTGGATTCTTACGTGGTCTGCTGTAAGGAATTGGTGATAATCTCATGATGTTATACAACAGCTCATTCGATTCCATAAGCTCGTCGAAGTTCAATCGAAGCTCGTTGGATAATTCCGCATCGTCCACGCCGACCAGAGGAGGAAGCAATCCAGGGTTGATAGATGCAGCATCACCGTTTGAATCCGTATCTGAACACTCTTCGTCGACGTTCTACGCAAACAAGATCGCTTATGAACATTAACCAGCATGAACATAGACAGGTAGAGAAAAAAAATTACCATGGAGCCAGTAGGAAGATATAGTCTAGAGCTGCTGCAGCTACTAACATCATATCCTGTAGTGACATTAGAACTGTCTGACTGTTTCCAGCTGTCGAGGTTAGCATCAACGTCAGGAACACCTGCCTGTAAAAAAGAATCTTCTCAGTAATAATTTTCATTTAT
This sequence comes from Paulinella micropora, assembly GCA_019918135.1. Classification (NCBI taxonomy): domain Eukaryota; phylum Cercozoa; class Imbricatea; order Euglyphida; family Paulinellidae; genus Paulinella; species Paulinella micropora. The sequence goes on from WBZZ01001453.1 coordinate 111,338, forward strand.
TTATTTTTTACCTGTGCATCACTCAAGCTTGATTTTTCTGTGATGACTGTAATGTCCGAGCTTTCCCTGGGCAGAAGCGTGCGGCGACTATCTGAAATTGAGGACACGCTGTCGAGAAGCTTCCTCTTTTTTTCCGGCGGAATAGATGATGACCTGGAGAGCGGTTGCTTTCCATCAGAACTAATACTGCTGACCGACGCTAAAAGTTCAACCTTTGCTTCATGAAGCAAGGAAATTGACTTAAGTGGAAGCGGATGTTCTTTCTCAGGAACGATGAAACATACATGACCAATGTCAGTCTCGAACAGGAAAACTGGGATTTTAGCTCCTTCCTTGGCAGCCTCTTTCAACCAGACCGGATGTGCATCGCTTGGCAGCGTAGCTATCTCTAGGTCTGGATTAGGCGCATAGCTGAGCAAAATCTCTTGATCTTTCGATATTGCGGTGGTGACAGTCACAATAGGAGTACCCTTGCTGACCTGACATTATTTACAACAATATTTATAGAAAAAATACAACACACGTAACAAAAACTTACATTGCATGGATGTATGTAACAACTAACATAATTTACCTTCACGTTCGGTCGGCAAGTGTCATCGTCGAGCTTGTTGAACCCTTGCGATGAAGAGTTGATGAGATGCATTGCATTCCTGCTCGATTCGTTAATGAATTTAATTGGATGCATCCCTGTTTGCAGGGAACTCCCAATTTTCATAGTGAAATGATCAGAAAATGCAGCATGATCTGCAGCACGCAAAGACTTTCCTCCTGGTTCGAGGAGCCCAAGCTGAAAAGAAGGAGGAAGGTATTATCAGCAAAGACTCCGTAGCCACCACCACGGTGTGCCACATATATCGGCGCCTTGCTAGCCCTCAGCATGGCATACCTAAAGTTTGAAATACACATGAAAAAAATGGCAGCGCTTCCCGTTAGAGGGAATCACTAAAAAAAAAAAAAGGACAGAGAAAGGCTCACTGATAGAAGGCCACACACACTAGCTAGTTATACTAAAGCTAGTATCTATACTCCCCTCTTTAAACTATGCTATATAATAATAATAATAATAATAATAATAATAATAATAATAATAATAATAATAATAATAATAATAATAATAACAATAATAACAATAATAATAATAATAATAGATTTATCAGTCAATTGGCCTTTGATCCTGTCGGACATGTGCCTCCATTGGTAGCACGGGGCCGTTCGGTGACGCGGCTCCGCTCCAAAGACTCAATAATAATAATAATAATAATAATAATAATAATAATAATAATAATAATAATAGTGCTTCTCTGTCAATGGCTGATGCATTTCTGCACATGCGCCTCCATCGTCTCACCCGTGAGGGGAGTACGAAGAATTGACGATAAGCTCTAATGACACCCCCGCAAGGGCAGTTCCAACACTTCCAGACGGGCCGGTATGTTCAATGAAAATACTGGTCCAGAAATAGACCGGTATGTTCAATGAAAATACTGGTGGCACCGACGGGAATCGAACTGGCGACAGGGCCCAGATGGTAGAACTTGACCACTGGGCTATCACGGTGTCCAATAATAATAATAATAATAATAATAATAATAATAATAATAATAATAATAATAATAATAATAATAATAATAATAATAGTGCTTCTCAGTCAATGGCGAATGCATTTCTGCACATGTGCCTCCATCGTCTCACCCGTGAGGGGAGTACGAAGATTTGACGATAGGCTCTACTGACACCCCCGCAAGGCAGCTCCAAGCAACAACAATAATAATAATAATAATAATAATAATAATAATAATAATAATAATAATAATAATAATAATAATAATAATAATAATAATAATAATAATAATAATAATAATAATAATAATAATAATAATATATTGAAGAGGAAATGCAAAATCATGCCGGTCAGTTTCACAAACTTTTGTGCAGAGTTTTTTCCACAGATTGTTGTGTACAGAAGAAAAGAATAGCATTCCCGCTCATTCTGAGCTGGGAAAAGAGCGGGAATGCTGTTACATCTTCTCGAAATGTCATGCTCTCAATAAAATCTCTGCACAAAAGTTTGCAAAACAGCAATCCAAAAACGAGTTTCATCGAATTGCTGGTTTGTGAAAAATAGATTAAGCTGGGTCGTGCAATGTTAGGAAATGACATTTATAGCTTCAACAAACACGTTGCAGCAGAAACATGCAAGGGATGACATGAGTTGAGAGTACGTACTAGGAAGGAAATGCAAAATCATGCCGGTCGGTTTTCACAAACTTTTGTGCAGAGTTTTTTTCCATAGATTGTTGTGTACAGAAGAAAAGAATAGCATTCCCGCTCATTCTGAGCTGGGAAAAGAGCGGGAATGCTGTTACATCTTCTCGTAATGTCATGCTCTTAATAAAATCTCTGCACAAAAGTTTGCAAAACAGCAGTCCGAAAACGAGTTTCATCGAATTGCTGGTTTGTGAAAAATAGATTAAGCTGGGTCGTGCAATGTTAGGAAATGACATTTATAGCTTCAACAAACACGTTATAGCAGAAACATGCAAGGGATGACATGAGTTGAGAGTACGTAGGAAGGAAATGCAAAATCATGCCGGTCGGTTTTCACAAACTTTTGTGCAGAGTTTTTTCCACAGATTGTTGTGTACAGAAAAAAAGAATAGCATTCCCGCTCATTCTGAGCTGGGGAAAGAGCGGGAATGCTGTTACATCTTCTCGAAATGTCATGCTCTTAATAAAATCTCTGGACAAAAGTTTGATAATAACACGACCCTTTTTCCACACGTTCAAATTTCAGACCGGCCCCAGAAAAATTTTAAGGTTGAAGGCGCTGACTGGTAGTTATGTCTTTGGAATTCAACTCATTTTGCTCGTTTGTCAACGTGTAGGATCACTTTCTGACTCTGGCATGTCTACGAAGCACATTGCCAAGACTCTGCAAGCCATTCTCAAAAATTCGCGTGGGGAATTGTTTCTTAAAATCAACGGGTCTGCAGACGTGCTGCCCTTTGATTGTGTGGAGATTCCCCACGCCGTCTTTTGCAAGCATGATCTGGTATATGCTTGCTCACTTACTTACTTACTTATTTATTTAATGTGCAACATGCAGGGCAAAGGCGATTTGGAGGAGTTGGTCCGCGGCTTCAGCTACACCTGGAATGCACAAGGTATTATGTATGTATGTATGTATTTATAATGCATGCATCGTAGGGATCCTGCTCAAGAATAAGCCTGTGCCCTGGGACGACGGATTGGGAGAAGCTCCTCCCGCAAAAAGGCAGAAGAGACAGGAGAAGGAGAAGGAGAAGGAGAAGAAGGAGAAGCAAAAAAAGAAGGACAAAGGGAAGGAGAAGGAGAAGGAGAAGAAGAAGGAGGAGGAGAAGAAGAAGAAGGAGGAGAAGAAGAAGAAGAAGGATGAAAAGGAGAAGAAGGAGGAGGAGAAGAAGAAGAAGGAGGAGGAGGAGGAGAAGAAGAAGAAGGAGGAGGAGGAGAAGAAGAAGAAGAAGGAGGAGGAGCAGAAGAAGAAGAAGAAGAAGGAGGAGGAGAAGAAGAAGAAGAAGAGGGAGAAGGAGGAGGAGGAGGAGGAGAAGAAGAAGAAGAAGAAGGAGGAGGAGGAGAAGGAGAAGAAGGAGGAGGAGAAGAAGAAGAAGGAGGAGGAGGAGGAGAAGGAGGAGGAGAAGAAGAAGAAGAAGAAGGAGGAGGAGGAGAAGAAGAAGAAGGAGGAGGAGGAGAAGAAGAAGAAGGAGGAGGAGGAGAAGAAGAAGAAGGAGGAGGAGAAGAAGAAGAAGGAGGAGGAGGAGAGGAAGAAGAAGAAGGAGGAGGAGGAGAGGAAGAAGAAGGAGGAAGAGGAGAGGAAGAAGGAGGAGGAAGAGAGGAAGAAGATGGAGGAGGAGGAGAGGAAGAAGAAGGAAGAGGAGGATGACCAGCTGAGTGGGTTTCCCCCTCTGGATTCGGGGAAGGTTCGCGTGTGGGCCCACAAAGGAATTTTCACATTCCTATCCGGATTAGATTATCAAGACTGGTATTATTATTATTATTGTTATTATTATTATTATTATTATTATTATTATTATTATTATTATTATTATTATTGGACACCGTGATAGCCCAGTGGTCAAGTTCTACCATCTGGGCCCTGTCGCCAGTTCGATTCCCGTCGGTGCCACCAGTATTTTCATTGAACATACCGATCCGTCTGGACCAGTATTTTCATTGAACATACCGGCCCGTCTGGAAGTGTTGGAACTGCCCTTGCGGGGGTGTCATTAGAGCTTATCGTCAATTCTTCGTACTCCCCTCACGGGTGAGACGATGGAGGCGCATGTGCAGAAATGCATCAGCCATTGACAGAGAAGCACTATTATTATTATTATTATTATTATTATTATTATTATTATTATTATTATTATCATTATTATTATTATTATTTAGGGAGTACATAGGCCATCGGTCCTTTCCATGGGCTGATTGGTATAAAGCTCCTAGAGTAATGTTCTATGCCGTCACTTCCTTTATTCCACCGATTGGTGTGGAGACTTTCCTTATGGAATGGAGGACTGGATGCACATGGCCTTTTGGCTCAGCAATTGGCAGGAGATACACTATTATTATTGTTATTATTATTATTATTATTATTATTATTATTATTACTGGATACTGTAGCATAGTTTACAGAAAGGAGTTAGTTACTAGCTTTAGTATAGTTAGCTAGTGTGTGTGGCCTTCTATCAGTGAGCCTTTCCCTGTCTTTTTTTTTCGAGTATAATCCCTCTAACGGGAAGCGCTGTCATTTTTTTTTTAATTTCATACTGTTATTATTATTATTATTATTATTATTATTATTATTATTATTATTATTATTATTATTATTATTATTATTATTATTTTCATTGAACATACCGGTCCGTCTGGAAGTGTTGGAACTGCCCTTGCGGGGGTGTCATTAGAGCTTATCGTCAATTCTTCGTACTCCCCTCACGGGTGAGACGATGGAGGCGCATGTGCAGAAATGCATCAGCCATTGACAGAGAAGCACTATTATTATTATTATTTTATTATTATTATTATTATTATTAGGGAGTACATAGGCCATCGGTCCTTTCCATGGGCTGATTGGTATAAAGCTCCTAGAGTAATGTTCTATGCCGTCACTTCCTTTATTCCACCGATTGGTGTGGAGACTTTCCTTATGGAATGGAGGACTGGATGCACATGGCCTTTTGGCTCAGCAATTGGCAGGAGATACACTATTATTATTATTATTATTATTATTATTATTATTATTATTATTATTATTATTATTATTATTATTATTATTATTAGGGAGTACATAGGCCATCGGTCCTTTCCATGGGCTGATTGGTATAAAGCTCCTAGAGTAATGTTCTATGCCGTCACTTCCTTTATTCCACCGATTGGTGTGGAGACTTTCCTTATGGAATGGAGGACTGGATGCACATGGCCTTTTGGCTCAGCAATTGGCAGGAGATACACTATTATTATTATTATTATTATATTATTATTATTATGTGGCACCGCGATAGCCCAGTGGTTAAGGTCTACCATCTGGGACCTGTCGCCAGTTCGATTCCCGTCGGTGCCAGTATTTTCAAAGGATATTTTCTTTGAAAGTATTGGTCTGTCTGGAAGGCTTGGAGCTGCCTTGCGGGGATGTCAGTAGAGCCTATAGTCAAATCTTCGTACTCCTCTCGCGGGTGAGACGATGGAGGCACATGTGCAGAAATGCATTCGCCATTGACTGAGAAGCACTATTATTATTATTATTATTATTATTATTATTATTATTATTATTATTATTATGGACACCGTGATAGCCCAGTGGTCAAGTTCTACCATCTGGGCCCTGTCGCCAGTTCGATTCCCGTCGGTGCCACCAGTATTTTCATTGAACATACCGGTCTATTTCTGGACCAGTATTTTCATTGAACATACCGGCCCGTCTGGAGGTGTTGGAACTGCCCTTGCGGGGGTGTCATTAGAGCTTATCGTCAATTCTTCGTACTCCCCTCACGGGTGAGACGATGGAGGCGCATGTGCAGAAATGCATCAGCCATTGACAGAGAAGCACTATTATTATTATTATTATTATTATTATTATTATTATTATTATTATTATGGACACCGTGATAGCCCAGTGTTCAAGTTCTACCATCTGGGCCCTGTCGCCAGTTCGATTCCCGTCGGTGCCACCAGTATTTTCATTGAACATACCGGTCCGTCTGGAAGTGTTGGAACTGCCCTTGCGGGGGTGTCATTAGAGCCTATCGTCAATTCTTCGTACTCTCCTCACGGGTGAGACGATGGAGGCGCATGTGCAGATTTGCATCAGCCATTGACAGAGAAGCACTATTATTATTATTATTATTATTATTATTATTATTATTATTATTAGCTTTTTCTTCTGTTCCTCTTTTATTATTTATTATTATTATTATTATTATTATTATTATTATTATTATTATTCAGCCCAATGGCCTCAAGGCGTTAAACTGTGACGCTAACTCATAACCCTTTGGTGGTAGATGCTGGGGAGGAGGGTCGTTGCGCGCGTAAAAGATCTTAAACTCCGCATATGCTGGTTGATAGCCCATATACATGTCGTTGGAGGTATAATCTTTCCTACTCCTTCTTCTTCTTTTTCTTTTTTTTTGTGAGGGGGGGGGCCCCCGGGGGGGGGGGGGTCAAAAGGTCTCTTTGGGCGCCGCAGCATATAGTTTAGAGAGGGGAGTATAGCTACTAGCTTTAGTATGGCTAGCTAGTGTGTGTGGCATTCTATCAGTGAGCCTTTCCCTGTCTTTTTTTTTCCGAGTATAATCTCTCTAACGGGAAGCGCTGACATTTTTTTTTCAAACTTTATTATTATTATTATTATTATTATTATTATTATTATTATTATTATTATTATTATTATTATTATTATTATTATTATTATTATTATTATTATTATTTAGGGAGTACATAGGCCATCGGTCCCTTTCCATGGGCTGATTGGTATAAAGCTCCTAGAGTGATGTTCTATGCCGTCACTTCCTTTATTCCACCGATTGGTGTGGAGACTTTCCTTATGGAATGGAGGACTGGATGCACATGGCCTTTTGTCTCAGCAATTGGCAGGAGATATACTATTATTATTATTATTATTATTATTATTATTATTATTCTTTGTTGTTGTTGTTGTCGTTGCTGTTGGTTTGTTCTGCCACTGCCTTGTTCGCAAGAAATGAACGACTTCTTTCAAAACAACGGCGACTGGTATTGTATTCAGGGTAGTTCGTCCGCCGGCGTGTCGAAAGAAGTCGTTCAGGATCTTGTGAACAAGGCAATGTCAGAACAAGCCGCATCCATTAAGGAAATGCTAGCAGAAGAAAGAAAGTTGAGAGAGGAGGAAAGGAAGAAAAAAGAAGCGCAAGATCGGAAGGAAAAAGAGGCGCAAGAGAAGCGACAACGGGAAGAGGAGAGAAGAAAGAGGAAGAATTCGAAGAAGGAGAAGGAGGAGGAGGAGGAGGAGGAGGAGGAAAGCTCAGAAGAAGAGAACGAGAGAGTGAAGAAGAAGATGAAGAAGAATAACAAGAACAAGAAAAACTATGATGATAATGATAACAACAACAACAACATCAGCAACAACAACAGCAACAACAACAACAACAACAACAAAAATAGTAAGAGCGAGAGAGAAAGCTTGCTGGAGGATCTCATCGCGCGGATGGCAGCTGGCGCTCTGTCTGCTGGTAACTCACCTTCCACCCCCCAACGCGGCACCGGTCTCACCGCTCCCAGCTCACCTAACGCATGGGAGTTTGTTTTAGCATCGCTTGCGCTGACTCGGCGCTAACTTCAAATGCACGCACCAGGTAGTTTGCATAGCTTTCACTTTTCTCCTTCATCTGAAAGATGTTTGAATTTGTTTTGTGTTTTTTTTCTTTGTAGTAGTGTAGTATTAATCGTAATTTTTTGCACTGGCAGGTTTGTTATGGTCGAAAGCGTGATTAAGAACGTTTGTCGCGTGCAAGAGTTAAACAAACTTCTAATTTAGTTAGTATGATATTACGGAGTTAGATTTATTATTTTTTTTAGTAATTAAAGAAATTTTGTTGTAGAATCTATGTATTTTGCGTGGCGACATCGCACTTCTCTTCCTCCCCCGTTCCCCCCTCCCCCCTCCCCCCCCCCCCCGGGGGGAATTTATTGTAGGTAAAAGCAATGTTTATTATCATAATAAAGTAAAATGCTTAATGTAAACAAAGATAAACAAACTTAAAAGCAAATTCTGCATGTTGGGCATTGTTATCATCATAGATTCATAGTAGCCGGGACTATGAAAAAGGAGAAAGATTACCGTGTCGGACCGGTTCCTGCCCACCTCTGAAGATGAAGTTAAAGTGTATTACAATTAATAAAAACATGTTTTAATATTATTTTTATATGTTCTGCAATCAGTGAATTGATTTCCTTTCATTTCCACACGTTTTCAAAAAAGTCCATATACTTCATGGAAAATTTCGGAAAAAGGGATACCCCCAAGATTGTCGAATGTTTAGTTCGGATTGGTGGGACCTCTTTAAAGTCAGCCTCCATCCGTTTGAGTGCTTGGTCAACGGACTCATCTTCAAGTAGGAAGGGATCATACTTAACCAGCCTTCGTACATTGACCATTTGAACTTTCCCTCTGCCCCTGATTTTATAATTCAAAGGCCCCATCTGTTCCATGATCTGGTATGGTCCTTTCCAGTGGATTAACAGCTTCGAGCTGACTCCCTGAGGAACCTGAGGATGGTACAGTAGTACAATATCCCCGACCTGAAATCTGACTTGATCCAGGTGTGCCTGCCTGACACCTTCAGCATCAGTCTTCCTGTGCTCCGCCTCCCTATGCGCCTGTACTATTTGCTCCGCCTCCATCTTGGCCCGAAGTCTCACCCCAAACAGCTCATCCTGATCTGCCCATGAATCTTTTGGGTGCAGCAGTGAGGCTGGGATGGCGGGCTCACGCCCATATACCCATTGGTATAGCGAGACGGAACCTTTTGAACCACCTAACGCTGTAGAGGGTAGGCAATTCATAGCAAAGGCAAACGAGGATGCTGCCTCCACCCATGCCTTTTGGTTCTCCTTCTTCATACAATACATCTTCAGCGCGGCCTTGAGGGGTCTATGCACCCGCTCTATCTTGCCGTTCGCTCTGGGGTTATAGGCGGTGACATATTGCCATTTCATGCCGTAATATGCAGATAGCTTGTCGATGACTTCATTATTAAAGTCAGAGCCTCGATCTGAGCATATTTTTCTCGGCACCCCAATCTGTGAGATGATCCTGTCAATCAACGCCTTGGCTGTTGTTTCGCCGTAACGTCTTTGACTGGGACCACCCATATATAGTTGGTGGCTCTGTCTATGGCCGTTAGAAGGTATCTGTAACCTTCCGTCGTGACCGGGAAAGGTCCTACATGATCAGTGTGTAAGAACTCGAACATTCCTAAGTGTAAAGGAAAAGTCCCGATCAGGCAAAAATTCGCCTTCAATGGTGTTTTGGATGTCTTGCATGGAATGCATGAATTGACCTATTCATCAATATTCTCCTTCATCTTCTTCCACCAGAATCGTCTCGAAATGAACATATGCGTTCTTTGTCGGCCCGGGTGCGCCAGTAGTGGGCAGTTATGAGCAGCGACAAAAATGATGTGTCTGAGTTTCTCAGGAACCCAGAGAGTCCATTTGTCTGGTTGTAATGCATAGCGCCCGTGTTGGCCTTTGTACCACAAGAGACCGTCTCTCCACCCCATCTCCTTCTGTTGCTCCTTAATCTCCTTCGTCATTTTCAGCTCGTTCGGGTTCTTGTATAGCTGTATTAGCTCTTTGAACTCCGGATCGAGAGCCTGTTGCTGTCTCCGTGCAGTGGGTGAGGCTATGTGGATAGTCCCATCCTCTAGCTACACTCCTATCCTCTCAGGGTTTTCGTCTAACTCCTCCTTGTTCTCCTGCGGGGGTTCCGCATATGCTTATTGCTTAATCTCTTCTTGTTTTATCTCCGCCTTCATATTCTCATATGCTTCATAGGACCACTCAGCATCCTCGAGGACATGTGCTGTACAACATATCCCATGATCCGGACCTTGCGGGCTATGACGTAGACCCGATCGGTTATATCGGACCCCTCTCGCCATCTGCATCGACTCGATATGATGCACTTCGTATGTGCAGTCTGGGGATAGATCCTCCATTTCTGCTGATGATACGAGAGCTGCCACTTCTGAATGAAACTCTAGCCTGGAGAGGCTGTCAGCGACAACATTTCGCTTGCCGGGTAGATGGACCATTGTAAAATTGAAACATGACAAGAATGCATGCCATCTCGCGCTGACGGCCAGTCTGTTCATGATTCATTAGCCATAGTAAATTATGGTGATCAGTCCTTACTATAAACTGAGGTCCACCCCATAAATAGTCTCTCAACCGTTTGAGGGCCCAGACCACCGCCAATGCCTCTCTCTGTCTCGTACAATAGTTTCGCTCCGCCGAGCACAACTTTCTACTTATAAACATGATCGGGCGCAACTTTTTCTCCTCAAATTCCTGTTGTAAGACTGCGCCGATCGCGAACTTTGATGCGTCTGTGTCGACTACGAATTGCTTCGAAAAGTCGGCCATCATCAGCACGAGTCCGCCATCCTTCGGATCTTTATAGATGAGATCTTTGAGCGTGTTGTACGCTTCTAAGGCTTCATCATCCCACTTCTCAAAATCACCGAAGTCGATCATCTCTCCAACTTAGCCAGAGTTGCACCCCAATTGGGTATGAACTGGCTGTAATATTGCGCCATCGCAAGAAATGAGTGCAGCTCTGTGCGATTCTTCGGCCTTTGCCGGCTCATGATCTCCTCCCTCTTCTCTTTGGATATCGAGACTCTATTGTAATAGATTTCGTACCCCAAATATATCACGCTTGTCTTTGCGAGTTGACATTTCTTCAAATTACATTTCATGCCAAATAGTTTGATACGCCTGAAAATATCTGTTAGATGGTCGATGTGCTCTTCCATCGTAGTGGAGTACACGATAATGTCATCGATGTAACAAAATGCGTACTCTCCCGCCTTCTGTCCTCTTCTCCTCATGAAACATCCCTCTGTCTGGTCATCATATTTGCTACTCAGCATGCTCTGCATCGCTTTCTGAAAGAGTCCCGGGGCCTGTTTGAGTCCCATCGGAAGTACTTTCCACTGATATATCTCCATTCCTACTACAAATGCAGTCAGCCATCTGGACTTTTCATCCAGTGGAATTTGCCAGAAGCCATTCTTCAGATCAATGACTGAGCATAGCTTGGCGTTCCGCCATACTCGCCTTCCTTCTTCAAGAGTAGGTAATGGATTTCGTTCCTCCTCTAAAATTTTATTGACGCGGGCATAATTAACCGTTAAGCGCCATTCTCCTCCCGGTTTAGGCACCAGTCTCGGTTGGGAAACTATTGGAGATGTCGATCTCTCAATGAAATCCTCATCGAGTAACTGCCGTGCTTGTTCTTCTGCGATCTTTGCTTCATGTATACTCAGATTTGCCCGTCGTGGCGCCGGGGAAGGCTCAGCACCTGGTATTTTACAAATAACCGCGGTGAAGTCTTCCGGCTTGACACCTCCCGCTTGAGGGGGGTCAAAAATCATTTTGTTCGCCTTCAATCTCTCTTTCAAAACCTCTTTCTCCTTCGTCGTACCTGCTCCTCCTGCCAATTTCTCGTCTATCGCCGCCTTAAACTCCTCCTCTGACATTCTCTTGTGATGCTTGAGGGGTGCTCTGTCCTCCTCCAAGCCCAACTCTTCTTCTGATATATCGTCCATTCCCGTTTTTTCATATGTGGCAGTGTCTGGTTCGTCGTCCTCCGCCAGACCTACCAGCATATCTATTAATCTCGCATATTGCAACGGAGCTTTTCGGGTGTAGAAACCATCGAAGCATGTGAACGCTTGAGGAATCAATTTCAACTTGTCCTAGTCTCTGAGCTTCCGCTTGTATGCACTGCTCTGCTCACGAGTCCCGAGACGACAAGCCACCACTAAGTGTTGCTTCCGTGAGGGCACCGGTATCGGATGATCAATAAGCCGGTCCTGTATCTCCTGCGCCCATATCGCCTTCTCATTGTACGGGAGTATGACCGTATATGGTTTATTATTTTCAAAAAGAGTGCGCAGGCACTTTTTCACTTCTGTCAGTGAGCGCGGCCACATAGGCTCGTCACCCCAGAATTCGTTAATAAAGCTTTTAATATCTTCTGCCGGGATATCAGGGAGTCGTCCCCTTCTACTCGGTATAAACTCCTGTCTGTCCTTCTCTTCCACCTTTACGTGAAAGCAATACCCGTTGGTAATATATACATCGGCCCCTGCTCCTTCTTCAAATCTCGCCAACGATGGGCACCTTTTTCCCCATGCATATAATCTCCTCTTTCCTCTTTTCAATGAGATCGTCTATCGACTTTTTATCCCATTGTGTAGAGACTGTAGCCGTATAGACCTCCGCCTCTCTCTTGTCTGACAGGTTTCCACCTTTACGTGAAAGCAATACCCGTTGGCAATATATACATCGGCTCCTGCTCCTTCTTCAAATCTCGCCAACGATGGGCACCTTTTCCCCATGCATATAATCTCCTCTTTCCTCTTTTCAATGAGATCGTCTATCGACTTTTATCCCATTGTGTAGAGACTGTAGCCGTATAGACCTCCGCCTCTCTCTTGTCTGACAGGTTTGAACCATCTTTAGACACCGCGTCCGCTGGCATATATGCCTCATATGCGTGTGTAATGGCCACCTGTTTCCCTTCCGATGCTACCCCTAGGTGTAGGGCCTCGTATGAGTCAATAGCATGGAGAGAGTCGACAGTATATTCTTCTCCTGGCTCTACGCCGTATATGACTCTTTTGGCGGCGCAATCAATCACTACGTTCATTGTCGCCAGTTGGTCGTACGACAAAAGAACAGATCCGTGGTATTCGGGGACAACGTATAAGTCCACTCGATATACTCGTCCGGATTTCAATTTAAAATTTAAAGTGATGATGCCCGTTATATCCGTCCGACTACTAACTCCTTTCAAAGTACCAGATGATTTTTTCAGATTAGTTTCTAACCACGCATGGTGTTTCGTAGTAAATTTCCTGCCGACAATATTAATATTCGCCATAGTATCATTACCAACGTTTATAAAGGTATTTAATGTTTCACAAAAAAGGTTCGTATAGCATAAAGCGTCTGGCCGGTGACTTTTTAAGGCCAATACAAGGAGCTTGTGTTCTAAAATCTGTATCCTTTTCTCGAGGTTCGCCTCCTCCTCCCTTTCCGCCGTTTTTGTAATGTCTTTTTGGGTATTGTTCACAGGCGAAGGATGATTGTCCTTGCTTTCTCTGTTTGAGACCGTGAGGAGAGGTTGATGTCCTCCATCCTCCTTGTCTATTGTCTGTCTCGGCAAGTTGATAAGATTAACTGCCGGTTCCATTCTTACTTTCTTCGGCAGTGGCTGCGACAGGCCCGCCTGCTTTCTCTTTGCCAGCGCTTTACTCGCCTGCCTATTAGCAGCATGCACTGTTTGTTGTCGTGATGGGTGTACTGGTATTGTACTACCTTTGAGTTGGTCTGTGGCCTGCTGTGGGCTCTTAGACTCACTGGTACCCTTGGTTGGGACCTGCACAACGGTGTATCGTGCAATGTATGTTGTTCTGTTTTCTCCCTTCTCTAGTCATTGGACTACCTCAAATCTGTTACCTGAGTCGGCATCAGTGTCGGTAGTGGTTGCGCCTGATGTCGCATAGGCCTGTGGTGCTGAGGAACTCGAGCTTGAGCTCGAGCCGTCTGCCCAGCCCCCATCTCCGTGGTACGGGCGCTCTGCGCTGCCGTATCCACCTCGGCCAACCCATCTTCCTCCTCCTCTACCTTGAAATACACCTCTTCCTCCTCCTCTTCTCACAAATCCTCTCTCCCCCCCGTGAGTGTATGTGCCTCGTGCGAAAGGGGCTCCTCCTCCTCGATTGATTCCTCTCCCTCCTCCTCTTCCTCGTGTTCCACCTCTTCCTCTACTTGCGGCTTCTATGGCTGCCGTCTTCTGATCATCTCTAGCGAAAAGAGAATTGATCGCGTCAGCTAGTTCGTGGTCATGGTCCGCGACATCCTGTAATTTCCACCCCTGATCCTTGCGCAGTCGGCGCAGAACGGCGACTGTGTTGGTTTCGTCCGACCGTACCTTCTTGAGGAGTGTGTTTCGGATGCGGGTGTCCTCGACATCGTCGTTGTACGGGCATTTCTTATTTGTGTGTTTGAAGCATTGTGCCCGTGCCCACCAACGAATACAAGGTGTGTTAGCTTCACGACTGTTCTCTCTTGGTCGCTTTCCTAGAGATCGTTGCGTATGTGCTGCTTGCGGTTGAGCAGAAGCCGATGCAGAACCGATCAAGGATGCTGTCTGGCTGTCGAGCCTCTGACAAGCGGTCATTACTTCGGTCCACAACATTTTTGGGCTCACGGCCTTAGTCGTGGCCTCAAAGACGCTCATCTCCAAAAAGTTCAAGTGCTTACCTTGTCGAAGGTTTTGCAGTCTTGCATGAACAGTGTGAGCTTATTTTTGTTGTAGACGTGCAAAGCACTGAGGAAATATAGGAGTATGGCTTTGTGGTTATAAAAGAGAGTGTACTGGGTCACACATTTGTTAAGACAGATGCAAGCTGAGTGACAGACTGCAACTGTTCCGATACTAAGTCGAAAATTTCAAACCCAATCAATGTGCCCGTGCACAAGTGTTGGTATCCACTTGCCTTAAAGTATCGAATGATGGCAGCAATGGCCAGAGTACAACTCATCTCTGCATGTCCACCTTTCCTTGCTAGCTTCTCCTCTCCTCTGTACTTCTCGTAAGTTATACGATCAAAACCAGCTCCAAGGAGGGATCGATCACAGAGATGTTCTAGGACTTCATACTCCTGCTCCACCTCACACTGGCTTTGCTGGAAGCATCTGTCCATCTCTTTGAACTTAGTCATGAGGGTCTTCTCTGTGCCAGCCTCATTGGCAGTGATAGCATAGAGCTTAAGGCCCCCTCCCCCAATTTTGATTTCAGCTAGGGCTGCATGCAGCGCCTGCTTTTTCTTCTGGGAGTCAGTCAAGAATTACTGTTCCTCCCCCTTGGGGTCCTCCTCCTGTGGGTCCTCCTCCTGCTTTCTTGGGAGCTGGGTTAGATGTCGTAGGTGGAGCCGTTGGCTGTAGAGCCACCCGTGCTACTGCCATTGCCACAGCTATCTTCTCCTTCTGCTCCTTCTCCTCTTTCTGTCTCGTCTCTTCTTCTTTCACCTGTCGTGCTAGATGAGTCACGAACTGTGCAAGCCCTGTGGCACTAGAGAGGAAATGTGCCTTTTCTCTCATGGAAGACTTATCAGCTCTGTTATTATTTGGGATTGTTGTGAAAGTGCCTTTAATGAGAGTGTGATTCTTCGTGTGGGCCCATTGTTTCCATGTTGGTTTTTGCTCCTTCCCCTCAAAGAGGCCCTTATGGAGTTGTGTGAGGCGTTCAAGCATCTGACAAGACTGGTCAACCTCCTCGTAAACAGGATGTTGCCTTGTGTTGTCTTTCAGGGCTTTGTACATTTCGTTGTAAGCCCGTGTGAAGGCAGTTACAAAAGCCTCAAGGGCAAACTCGATGCCACTTTGGTTTCTACCTTCGAACTTTCTTTCTAGATTCTTGATATCAGTGTGGACACCACAGACAGACAGCCATGCTGCAGTTGTGCGTTTATTTTTTCACTGTATGTTTGTGCGTTCATGAAATTCCGCAACGAGCACAGCAGCGTAGAGTGTTGCAGATATGTCGCATATGTCGCACAGTGTAAGAGTGTCGCCATACTTGATATCCTGCAATGGCACTCTTTCGTGCTCAAACCTCACTTTGTTGAAGAGAGGCTTCGCAAGGCCGGGAATTTCGATCAGGAGTTTGCTTTGACCTTGTCCTGGTCTATTCCTTTTCTCGTAAGGAATGTAGATGTGTGTTTTATAATAGGTTGGGTAGTTAAGGAAGAAGGACTCTTCATCATCATATGTAGCCAACTGTTCCCATGTATTTGGGATATCCTGGCCAACATCCTCCATCTCTCCCTCTGCCTCTGTCAGTGGAGAGCATCCAGTCTGACCTGCACTCGCTTCTTGTGCATTACCCCCCCCTGTCGACTCTACATCGGCTGTATACATACTTCTCTCTCCTCTCCATCTCTATCCCCCCTCTCTTCTGAGTACTGAGTCTCCTGCTACTCTCCTCCCTCACTAGGACCATAATCAGTTTTTGGGTGTCACACCAGCCTGCTCATTCTCGTCTTCCATCTTATCTTATGATAGTCACGTCTGCTTTTTTTTTTTTTTTTTTTTTTTTTTTCTGTTATTCTTACCACTCTATGCAACCTTCTTCTCCTTCTTCCTTTTCTCTGTTGAAATAGTTATGGAGCGTCAGGCCCTACACAGAGATAACGATAGTTTAGTCAAAAGAGCTGCTTTGTAGAAGTCAGTCTGTCGTCGGACAGTGCTTCGATATTTGTCTTGCTCTTGTGTGAGAGATGTGTAATCTCCTCTGGTTTCTGCAGAGAAAATGCAAGGAAAATTGTTTAGAACAGAGAGTGGGAGTGCTTTGCTCGTTTCTCCTCTGTCTGTGTGTTTGTATGATGTTTGTTTCGCACTTATCCTACTTGGCTTTATGCAAGCAGCAAGAGGGAGTGGAGTAGGTGTGGTCACGGTCTTGTGTCTTGTAGAAGAGCACACAGAAGCTAAATGTGCACAAGTGCTAAAGGTTATGCCAGCTTGTGACAAATTAATTGCTTGTTTGTCTAAGTTATTTGTTTGAGGATGAGTAGGAGTGTTTGTTTTCGTCTGATGTCTGTGCGACAGATTAGCGAAAAATAAATTTGTGCTTATCTGATGTCTGTACGACAGATCAGAAAAGAAATTAGCTTTTAGTTATGGACTCCAAATGTACTACTATCCCCAACGATAGCTTAATGGAAGAGTAAGTAGGTAATATAACCAAACACATTCCTCAAAAAGAGAATGATGTCTCGTTATATTAGCTCAGTGACGCAAAGACAAAAAGGCGCCAAAAGGCCAGTATCAAATTAGCATTTCAGACGTGTCCGGCCAGACGAAATCTATAAATAAGTTTTTTACCGGATAATTCGGGGTGTATATTAATTTTTTTTTTTTTAATATATTAATTTTTATAGGTCGACGTGTATAGAATTAACAGTATGTACGTTTAACTTTTATAAAAGTTGAACTTTTTATTCAGGTTGAACTTTTTTTAAAAGTTGAACTTTCTATATAAGTTGGATTTTTTTAATATCATTTTTCATGTTTAATTTGAATGTCGGCAGTAATAGTAATACTAACGTAAATACCAGTTGTATTAATCCCATCACCTAGCTAACTTCCTAAGGGGAGAAAGAGTGGAAGGCCCAGCACAAGAGTGCCACACCTCCAGCGAAACCGGATTAGTTATTAATATTGATAGCATGAAAAAAAAAAAAAAAAAAAAAAAAAAAGTATTTCTTACTTGATTTCTAGTTGTTTAAATAATTAGACAGTAGGCTTAGACTCCATTTGTCATTGTGTGCGTGACAAAGAGACAACACGTCTATGTCAGCTGTCAAGGCAGGTAACAGTGGAAGCATGCCACCTTGGAAGGTTGCCATTATTTGGTAAGCCTAGCGAAAGAATTTCTTGACGGCTTCCTGCATGTCCATGATCCAGCAAAGCCCATAGCACACGTGCTCCAGCGCCAAGAGGAGAGAATAGAAAGGGACATGAGAACTTGCGCCTTGAAAGTAGTAAGTCTAGCGGCGCTTTCGTGAATTCCACTCGGGGTTGAAGCTGCCGTAGATGAGAGTATCCTTCTTGTAGGACATATTGCATAGACTGCAAACGAAAACAAACAAATGATGGTATTTCTTCATACTTACAAAGACATGTAACAACTTGATTGAAAAGAAATGTGAAGTACCAGCACACGGCCGCGAGCAGTATGGCAATCAGTCCGACGCTGGTCCAAAAGGCGACCTGGAACAGAGCAATCTGCTCCATGTTCGGTTGATAATTGTTGCCAGGATAAGGGGCAACATTAGCATGAACGCTCTTGTTTGCCCCGGTGGTAGCGATCAGATTGGTCGACTCGGGACAGTACGCGACGTAGTTCAGGCTTTTCAGCGAATCAGAAAGAGTTTTGCAGTCTGCTCCAAGCTTGGTGGCCGAGTTAAAATTCAGCTGCGGGAACTGCGAACCTAGGTTATTCACCTGAGGAACGAGGTTGGAGATGGCCTCCAGAGTTTTGCTTGAGGTGCTCAAGGCTCTAGGTTGGGATGCAGGAAGAAGAACCTCCGCCACCATACGGTCTGGGTACAATTCCAGGTAACGCTGAAGAATAGCTGGCAGCGCAGCATCCAACAAATGAGCGGCACCAGCCATCCTATCAGAATCGACACCAGATTTGAGACCCACGCTTGATAGAGCAGCAGCGGAGAACGCGAAGAAATCAGGAACATCGTCCTCCACCAGACGCAGCAGACCCGCATCCTTACGGAGAATCTCGGGTAGCAAATAGGCGAACTGCAGCTCCGCGAACAACTTGAAATCCTCGGGAGAGGAAAGCGAGTAGGTCGCAGATACGGACTCACCTTGCTGACCAGGGAACGTTACTCGTACGTTGATGCCCTGGACTACTGCAGAGACGTGGTCACCCAGTTTGGCAAGTACACTGGATTCAGCACTCAGCAGAGCGGTCACCAGTTCTTGCTTGCTCTGGCGGATATTCTTTTCAGTTTGTTTCTTGAAGATTGAGTGAAGGGGCTCCACGCACTGATACTCTTCTGTCGTTGGGTTCAGAGAAAGGCAGAACGTATTCCAATCTGAATGTTGAGCCATCAGCTTGTAGTTCGAGCAGTAAGCCAGGGATTGCTGGGCGTCAGCGGATGCAGAAACAATCAAAGACTGAGCAAGCAAAACAAACACACAAAATTTTTTTATTTGACCCGACACATCGTCTGTTTTTCGGTGTTAGCGGGCAGTCAGAACCTGTCCCTGAAAAGTTTGAGACAAGATATCCGCCACTGTTGACGTCTGAGAGAACGCGTCAGCCTCAAGGAAGGCGTGCACGGTCTCTTTGTTCTCTTGCCAAGACGATCCCACGATCCCGTGCTCAGATGGCATCCTCCCTGCGCAAACCCCCAAAAAAATGCAGAACAACACAAGCACGAAACAAATACCAGTCGAAATAGATGCTGCCTCGGAAACAGAGTCTTGAGGATAACTGGGAAAGCTCATAGATGCAGAGGATTGCTTTCGAAGCTTTGCAAGATTGTGAAGACCAAGGGTGTCCACCATGTCTAATCAGATGGCAGCGTTCTAAAACCACATCGTGCTCAACGAAAGACAACCTGTGCTCAACGATTCCAAAGAGATCAGAAGATTGCATTTGGGTCGGTCGAACATGTTGGTATCAACAAATTGAGCAGCAAAGAAACTGCCTTCATTCAGTGGAGAAACACCAAATGCCCTCGTCACCACATCGCCAATATCACTAGAGCGCATGGGTTGTGTTTCCTTGAAATAGCGCCCTGATCTATCCACGAAGATTGCCAGACCTTCCTTCACCTGGAATGGACATTCAATTGAACCAGCACAAGGGCACGCATGCTTGTTACCGAACGATCGAGAGATTTGACGACCACTGAACCGCTCCGACCAGGAAAGAAGCCCGCAGTGACATCGTTCGGGACAGCTACAAAAAAAAAAAATAAAAAAAAAAAATGTGTATCAAAGGCAGAATGATTCCATCCTTTGAACGGAGATAGAGTTTTAAGAGGCGTGTGAGCACTTGCGTGTTTCATGTACCTGCGCCTGTGCAGAGAGAGAGCGCTAAGCTCCCTAGAACTGCCTTCATGGATAAGCGCTAAGAGAGGCAAAATTTGATTTCGCTGTGCCAAGACGTCCTGTCAGGCCTCAGTCTATGCGCAATCGTTTTCAATTTTTTGCAATCCATGGTGCCACTCTTACCAGTTTTAGCGCCACTCACACCACTTTTTAGCTGCGGGCGGGGGATGCCACTTTAGTCCTAGTAGTGGTAATGTGAAAACAAAAATTTGTATTGAAACTCAGTAACTATAACTAGTAAATTTCTAGAATAACTACTATAATAAACTAGCCATATACAGATATAGATAAATGTAACTTCAAATGTGACTATACTTGTACTGTTGTATAGTATACTATCTAGACTATCTAGACTATACGTACATGTACATGTAAACTATTGAATTCCTAGCATTCAGAGTTGAAGTTGACGTTGTGAACTTGAGCTTGTGAATTTATATAAAGACTATAGATATTCTATCGCGAATTCAAAGTTAGTTACTAGACTTAGTATTACTACTACTAGTACTAGACTAGTATTACTGCTACTATAGCTAGTATAGCTAGCTCAGTATAATACTACAATACGTATACAATACTAGTACTAGTTCTAGTATTAATACTAGTACTAGTACTACTAGTACTACTAGTACTAGTACTCATACTCATACTCATACTCATATACTGATATACTCATATACTCTTTTACTCATATACTCATATACTCATATACTCATATACTCATATACTCATACTCATTCTCATACTCACACCTCATACTTATACTCATACTCATATACTCATACTCATACTCATACTCATACTCATACTCATACTCATACTCATACTCATACTCATACTCATATACTCATATACTCATATACTCATACTCATACTCATACTCATACTCATACTCATACTCATATACTCATATACTCATATGAGTGTGAGTATGAGTGTATGAGTGTATGAGTGTATGAGTATATGAGTATCATACTCATACTCATACTCATACTCATTCTCATACTCATACTCATACTCATACATACATACATACATACATACAATGTACATGCATATATATATGCATGCATAATACATGCATACATACATGCATGCATATACATACATATACATACATATACATACATACATACATGCATACATGCATGCATACATACAGACATACAGACATCTATCTATCTATCTATCTATCTATCTATCTATCTATCTTTCTACTTATCTATTTAGTATCTCCCACAGCCAGGTATGCCGATGCAGGCTCCGGAGCGAGCGAAGCGAGCGAACGGAGCATGCAGCGGCCCGTCTATATATCCATCCATCCATTCCATCCATTCTATCTATCTCTATCTATCTATCTATCTATCTATCTATCTATCTGTCTGTCTGTCTGTCTGTCTGTCTCTATCTGTCTATCTATCTATCTTATTTTCTTTCTTTCTTTCTTTCTCTTTTCTATCTCTCTCTCTTTCTCTTTCTCTCTCTCTCTCTTTCTCTCTCTCTCTCTTTCTCTTTCACTCTCTCTTTCTCTCTTTCTTTCTGCCTATCTATCTATCTATTTATCTATCTATCTATCGATCTATCTATCTATCTATCTATTAATGTTATATAAAAAATTTAAATTTAGCTAGCCTAGCTAAGCCCATGATGCCTATGACTAGGACAGTAGGAAGACAGCGCACGTCGAAGATATTAATATTTTTTAATTTATTTACGCAACTATTAATACAGTTTTAATAAAATAGTACAATATCACTTGATACGAGTAGATAATAACTAGTATAACTATTACAATTGTAATGCCCCCAACGATAGCTCGTAAAAAGTCGGTAATACAACCAAACACAGTCCTCAAGAATGAGAATGATGTCTCGTTATATTAGCTCAGTGAAGCCAAAAAGGAAAACGGCAACAGACCAGGAATAAAATGGCATCAGGTCCAATCCGGACAAATAATACTGAAAAACAAGCTGGTGCACCTGTCATCAGGAAAAGATATTTTTTACCGGCTATCCGGGGGGTGATGCCTACAGTACCCCCTCCCGATTTTATGACGGAAATAGCATTTTCGTCATACACCTTCTGATTTCTTTCTGCAAATAGTATGCGCTATGGAGTCATGCCACACAGCGCATCGACCCACGGATAGACGCTAAAAGACGATAAATATATCCTCATACGGCACGTCAAAGCGGATTCTCTAGCATTTCTTGTAAATTTTGAACTCCTTCCCCTGAATTTTTTTTCTTTTTTTTTTTTTTTTCGGCAGTATGTCAAGAACAAACGTACAATTAATAAAAAAAATACAAGCAACGTGGTGCTGTAGTACGATTCCCCCTTTGATCTCCTTCTTCTTATCATTATCATTATTATTATTATTATTCACAGGGGGATCGTAAGTACATTGTCTTTTTTAATGACATACCCTTGTATAAGGCGGATATCCTATGATATAGTATTAGGGGGCCAGTCCTAATAGCTATATCCGAAGTCGAGGTGTATGTACCCGACCCTGCTATATACCGACACAAGTAGAGATTGACCGTGCTCAGGTACGACAGTATATAATCTATCGTAAAAAATAATTTAATGAAAGTTTCAGAGAACATTTCATTTTCGAGAACATCATCCCAGGACTTGGAAAGGGTCATACCCGGGAACACCATCGCTCAATACACTAGCGATCCCCGTATACGGTGTAGTATCATCGTCGATCGACCTTTCGCACTCGTATGTTGCGATCGAATGCCAAGTTATATCACTGAGTCTTTTAATATTCATATTAATAACTGATGATGCATGATCAAATCATGATACGCCGTGGGCAATTAATCAGTTTATTTGAGACGCATAAAGAAAAATAGTTTCTTTGTCACTGCTTTCGTCGTCTGGCGCGGATTTCTTTGCCTGGTGGAGGACCACCAACAAAAGTCAGATCGAACTTTGACTGTTCGAGAATGTCCCAGATCTTATTAGGGATTCCGCCCAACGATAATTCAAAAGGGACATCAAGCACTCCTCTTGGCAGTGTCTGAATGGTCCACGCAGTGTAATCCTTGTCTCTGGGAGTAATTGTATCATCCCATGTCTCGAGACTTTTTGCGTCTTTATATACTGGCAGATAATGTCTTGCCTTTGGAACCTCAACCGGGTCCATACTTCTCCAGAACTGGAGTATCGGTTGTACTATCTTTGCGGCTGATGATATTTTGAGTGTCCGTGTGACACGCATCTGTCGTGGGACCGCCACGACCCGCATCAAGTATAAGTCTGAGAGAGTGTCATCAGCGACATATTGTTCCGCTGGTCTCATCAGATAGAAAACATTTTTCACCCATGCGATGGTTGCTATCGCATCGCCTTCCTTCCATCGCTCATGGACAATCTCAACGTTGCCCGCGTTTGGGTCAGTGTCCGTCCCCTCCTCCTCCTGGTGGACGTCCTTTGATCTCATCGACCTCATCGCCTTCCTCGCTTGGTCGTTGATAAGATCATTCCGCGCTCTCCTTAGCTGCGCCTCTGTGATCTTCTCCTTCTTTCCGCTATGCTCTCGCGGAGACTTGGACTGAGTCCCCACCGCGCTTATGCGGTCAGTCTTCTCCTTGCTGTCCACCTCACTCTCCTCCTTCTCAGCTATCGGTGCCCGATAAGCATCGTCTTGGTCTATGCCAGCCTCCTTGTGGATGGGCGGCACCTCTTTGAAATCATCCTTCATCCGTTTTAACGCCTCCTCAACGGATTCATCTTCCAGTAAGAAGGGATCATACTTAATCAGCCTTCTTACATTCACAATTTGCACCTTCCCTCTACCCCTGATCTTGTAGTTCAGAGGTCCCGTCTGTTCCATAATCTGATAAGGTCCTTTCCAGTGAGTGAACAGCTTAGAGCTGACTCCCTTCGGGACTTGAGGATGGTACAATAGTACAATATCCCCGACCTGGAACTTGATCTGATCCAAGTGCGCTTGTCGCACCCCTTCAGCATCAGTCTTTCGGCGCTCCGCCTCTCTATGCGCCCTGACTATTTGTTCCGCCTCCATCTTCACTCTAAGTCTCATCCCAAGCAACTCATCCGCATCCGCCCAAGTGTCTTTTGGGTGAAGGAGCGAAGTCGGGATATCAGGCTCACGCCCATATACTAACTGATATGGCGAGATTGAGCTCTTCGAGCCTCCTAACGCCGTAGAGGGTAGACAGTTCATTGCAAACGCAAATGATGGTGCTGCCTCGACCCATGCTCTTTGATTCTCCTTCTTCGTGCAATACATCTTTAGCGAGGCTTTGAGGGGTCTGTGTACCCGCTCGATTTTCCCATTTGCTTGCGGGTTATAGGCAGTAACATATTGCCATTTCATCCCGTAATACTTAGATAGTTTGTCGATGACCTCGTTATTAAAGTCCGAGCCTCGATCAGAACATATCTTTCTTGGTACTCCGATCTGTGAGATGATCCTATCGATCAGCGCCTCGGCCGTCGTCTTGCCGGTAACGTCTTTGACAGGGATGATCCACACATAGTTGGTGGCTCTGTCAATAGCCGTAAGGAGGTATTTGTAACCATCCTTCGATTCTGGGAAAGGTCCCACATGATCAATGTGTATAAACTCAAACATCCCCGCATGAAGAGGAAATTCGCCAATCAGGCCGAAATTTGCCTTCAGTGGTGTTTTGTTTATCTTGCACGGGATGCATGCATCCACCGCCTGATCTATCTCCTCCTTCATCTTCTTCCACCAGAATCGCCTCGCTACGAACATGTGAGTTCGTTGTCGACCCGGATGCGCCAAAAGTGGGCAATTGTGGGCTGCGACAAATATAAATCGTCTCAGACTCTCCGGTACCCAAAGGGTCCATTTGTCCGGCTGTGACGCATAGCGACCGTGAAGGCCCTTGTACCACAGTAGACTATCTCTCCATCCCATCTCCTTCATCTGATCTTTGATCGCTTTTGTCATCCGTAGCTCATCCGGGTTCTGATATAACTGTATCAGTTCTTTAAACTCCGGATCTTGAGCCTGTTGTTGCCTCCATGCGGTAGGCGAGGCTATATGGATAGTACCATCTTCTAGCCGTACCCCGATTCTTTCCGGGTCATCGTCTAGGTCACTTCTCCGCTCTTGAGGAGGCTCCGCATAAACTTCCTGCGTCTCCTCTTCCTCTCTTATGTTCGCCTTCGCGTTCTCATATACCTCATAGGACCACTCAGCGTCCTCCTGGGTATGTAGCTCACAACATATCCCGTGATCCGGGCCTTGTGGACTGTACCGTAGACCTGTGCGGTCATATCGGACTCCACTCGCCATCTCCATCGCCTCAATGTGGCTGACCTCATACACCTTGTCAGTGGACAAGTCTTCCATCTCCACCGTGGACACCAACGCCGATACTTCTGAGTTAAACTCTAGCCTAGAGAGGCTATCAGCGACCACATTTCGCTTTCCCGGTAGATGGACCATTCTAAAATCGAAACAAGACAAGAACGCTTGCCACCGCGCCAGCCGTCCCGTCTGTTCATGATTCATCAACCATAACAGGTTATGATGATCAGTTCTGACAGTAAATTGAGGTCCTCCCCACAAATACTCTCTGAGCCTCTTGAGGGCCCATACTACCGCCAACGCCTCTCTTTGCCTTGTGCAATAGTTTCTCTCCGCCGCACACAACTTCCTACTAATAAACATGATTGGGCGTAATTTCTTCTCCTCATCCTCTTGTTGTAATACAGCCCCAATCGCAAACTTAGATGCGTCTGTATCGACTACGAATTGTTTCGTAAAGTCGGGCATCGTTAACACCAGTCCTCCGTCTTTCGGGTCTTTATAAATAAGATCTTTGAGCGCATGAAACGCTTGCAAAGCCTCTTCGCCCCACTTCTCAAAGTCTCCAAAATCTATCATTTTCTCCACTTTAGCCAGTGTTGCACCCCAATCGGGTATAAACTGGCTATAGTATTGCGCCATCGCAAGGAATGAGTGCAATTCAGTGCGGTTCTTTGGTATCGGTCGATTCATAATCTCCTCCCTCTTCTCTTTGGATATCGAGACTCGATTATGGGAGATCTCGTACCCTAAGTATGTCACACTCGTCTTGGCAAGTTGACACTTCTTTAGATTGCACTTCAGGCCAAAAGCTCCGATGCGCCTGAATATATCGGACAAATGATCGGTATGCTCCTCCATTGTGTTAGAGTATACGATAATGTCATCGATATAGCAAAATGCATATTCTCCCGCCTTCTGTCCCCGCCTTCTCATAAAGCCACCGTCAGACAAATCATCGTACTGACTGCTCAACATCTTCTGCATCGCCTTCTGGAAAAGTCCTGGGGCTTGCTTGAGGCCCATCGGAAGCACTTTCCATTGATATATTTCCATACCCACCACAAACGCCGTCAGCCATCTGGACTTTTCCTCCAGTGGTATCTGCCAGAAGCCATTCTTAAGGTCAATGACCGAATAGAATTTTGCATTCCGCAGTACTCTCCTTCCTTCTTCTAATGTCGGGAGAGGATTTCTCTCTTCCTCCAGCACCTTGTTAACACGAGCATAGTTAACTGTCAGGCGCCATTCTCCTCCTGGCTTCGGCACTATTCTCGGTTGTGAGACTATTGAGGATGTTGATCTCTCAATAAAGTCCTCATTGAGCAGCTGTCTTGCTAGCCCCTCCGCTATCTTCGCCTCATGTATATTCAAATTCGCCCTTCGTGGTGCCGGTGACGGCTCCGCACCCGGTATTTTGTAAATAACCGCAGTGAAATCTTCAGGCTTGACACCACCTGCATGTGGAGGGTCAAAAATTTCCTTGTTCGCCTCTAATTTGGCTTTTAAAAGCTCCTTCTCCTTCTCCGTGCCTACTCCTTCTTCCAATATTTTCCGCGCCGCCTCTTGAAAATCTTCATCAGACATCTGCTTATGCTGCTTGAGGGGTTCTCTGTCCTCCTCCAAGCCTAAGTCCTCTTCCGAGACATCATCTAGGCCCGTCTTTTCATACGTGACCGTGTCCGGCTCATCATCTTTACCGAGCTCCACCAGCATGTCAATGAGTCTCGCGTATTGCAAAGGAGCTTTACGGGTGTAAAAACCATCAAAGCATGTGAATGCTTGCGGTATCAATTTCAACTTGTCGAGGTCTCTGAGCTTCCGCTTGTATGCACTGCTCTGCTCACGAGTTCCCATACGACAAGCCACCACTAGCTGTTGCTTGCGAGAGGGTACCGGTATAGGATGATCAATAAGCCGGTCCCTTATTTCCTGCGCCCATATCGCCTTCTCATTATATGGCAGGATAATAGTATACGGCTTATTATTTTCGAATAAAGTCCGTAAGCATTTCTTCACTTCAGACAGTGAACGCGGCCACGTCGGCTCGTCACCCCAGAAATCAGTAATAAAACTTTTAATAGTTTCTGGTGGAGTATCCGGGATTCGCCCCGTTCTCCTTGGTACAAACTCCTCCCTTTTTTCTTCTCCTACTTTCGCATGGAAACAGTATCCGTTAGTAATATGGACATCTGTTCCTACTCCTTCCGCGAATCTCGCCAACGACGGGCTTCTTTGTGCGACACATATAATCTCCTCCTTTCGCTTCTCGATTAAGTCATCAATAGACTTTTTGTCCCAATGGCATGTCGGAACTGTGACAGTGCACACTTGGGATTCCCAATTGTCGGTCCAGGACAGTTCATCCGGTCTTACGACATGGGGGTGAACGTACACCTCAAGTGCCTCATGTGCGATGGCAATCTTTTTGTGATCCGTCGCTAGACTCAGCTCATAAGCCCCATAAGAGTCAGTAGCGTTGAAGGGATCATTATCGTTCTCTTCTCCTCTTTTTACTCCATATATCACTCGCCGTGCGGCGCAATCAATCACAGCCCCATCGTAGCCAATTGGTCATACGATAGTAATATTGACCCGTGGTAACCGGGGACGACATAGAGGTCCATACGGTATACTCGTGCGGATTTCAATTTAAAGGTCAGTGTGATGATTCCCGTGATATCCGTCCGGCTTCTCACTCCTTTGAGAGTGCCCGTTGACTTTTTCATATTTCCGTCCACCCAGTCCCGGTATCGATTAAAAAACTTCAATATTAATATTCGCCATCGTATCATTACCAACTTTTAATATTGTCTTCAATGTTTCAAAATAAAGTTCCGTATAACACAGAGCATCGGCCTGTGTATATTGGCTGCGAGAACAAGAACTTTACGTTCCAAATTTTGGAGTCTTGTCTCTAAGTTTTTCAACTCCTCCTTCTTCTCCTCCTGCTTCACCTCATTAACATTTTTATTATTCTGCGGTACTG
>WBZZ01001454.1:0-17500 GCA_019918135.1 Paulinella micropora
GATAAAGTTTCCATTTAATAATATTCAACTAATATTAGTTTTCAAAAACTGTCAGAGAATGAAAAAATGTATCCGCATATGCTACTAACTGGCACGTGCCGATGCATTTTAGCAAGTCAAGTTTTTTTGAATTTACTATATTAGTGGTGTCTCAACACCTCCGATCTATGCTCAGTTTCTGCGCGCAAAATGCATGTTCATACTTGAAAGAGTAATGAATGAGGTTCAATACATCACAAGAAACAAATGTATCAATTTTTTCTTAATAAATTATATTTCGACCTAGAAAAGTTGAAGCGAAAACCTATCGTCAGGAGGGTCGTCAAAAAATGGAAATGAATCTAGGAGTCGTATTTCTCATTAATAATTCAAAAAAATCGTTCCATTCAGTTTCTACTATCACTAGGCTAGCTTCCCTGATCTTTTTAGCCATTCATTTTGTCTGTGGTTACAGGTACACAGCAACTTTTTGAAAGCATGAGTTTCGTGGACACAGTGACCTTGTATGCAGCTAATATACTGTGGAACTTTATTTTTATGCTTGGAATATCATATCTGTCACTAGGATGGTCGTTTCCAATGAAAAAATTTCGAGGAGCGAACTCCTCTCATAGCTTTTGAAAGTGATTTTTTTCTTCCGACATACCCTCCAAAGTGAGACTTCATGTTTTCATTCTACACACAAATTGAAGTGTACCGGGTTTGAGGAATCATGTGTATTAAGTGTACAAAAAAATTTTAGACACTTTCTAGCCCTATACAAACTGAACTCTGATCACAAAACCAAATGTTCTATTTTTTCGGATCTTACAAGACCCAAGTTTTACAAGGAAAATTTCTTGCACAGAAATGGAATTTTGTTGAAAAAATTTGTACATGTGTTCCTGAACACCTATCCTATCGAAGTGTGGAACGCAAATATCACAAAACATAGAAGGGGCTACAAATATCAACAACGAAAACGAGTGCACACACACCATTTTTCAGCCAAAAAAATTCACGAAAATAGCCACAACGATACCGTGAAAATCGGCTGAAAAATGTGAGGGCCGGCGTGAACAACAAGCAAAAGTTGTGTCAAATCGGGGGAACGATAGGCTTCTAAACCAGGATGTTTCAGAAGCTTAGCTTGTAGTATGTGATAGAGCATAACTTGAATTTTCCCCCGACATATTTTTCAACAGTTTTTATTGAGTTTTCACACGGTTTCTTTTTTATAAAACTATTTTCATTCAGACAGTGTTGTCTTTGAATGCATAGTGTGCAGGCATAGTGTGACACATTGTCATGAATTTTGCGTTGCGGAGTATTTCAATATATGTAATTTCAAATTTTAAAAAAAGTACATTCGTAACTATAAAACTGCAAAAGCCTATCTTCCCCCCCGATTTATTCACATGTCATCGACCGATATGAATAACAGTAACGACTACTACTAATGGATAATTAAAATCATGAATAGTGGTCCGACATAACTGAGGAGGAAGAGTCTAATTACAAATGTCCAAGCTCTAAAAACGTGAAAAATCTGCTTGCCATGCTTTCCCCTACCTTTCCTCCAAATATCAGCGGCCGCGTTCTGGCAGCTTTAGAATCAAAATTATTAGACTAATTTTTTGTATATATAATTTACTGTAAAAATTAATAATCCGCGGACTTTTCAAAATTTGGCGGCGCCGCGGCCAGTAGACCGTTTTGGTAGCTCTGATAGTAAAAACATCATAAATGTGTTTGCCAATCTTTCCCCTACCTTCACACTGGACAACGAGAAGGTCGTACTTTACTTTATTAGAGATATACGATACTCAACACGTCACTAAGCGCCACAACCCCACATACCAAAACTGATTACGGGCGGGCCGCGACCGCCAATTCTTGAAAAGTCTGAGAATCATTCAATGTTGAATTACCGGTGTAAAAAAATTTACTCAGGCTACGCGAGCGGACTTCTTTACCTGGTGGAGGGCCTTCGACTAAGGTTAAGTCTAGCCGGGGTGGACTGTTCAAGGACGCCCCAAACTGTTTTGGGAGTGATTGTGCCTTGTGCTAGGTCAAACGGAATGTCTAGCACTTCTCATGAGTGCTTGTATAGTTCACGCGGTATGGTCTTTATCTTTGGGAGATATGATATCATCCAACGTCTCCAGCCTCTTAGCGTCTTTATATACCGGTAAATAATGTCTCACTTGCGGATCTTCCACCGGATCCAGACTCCTCCAAAAATTTAATACCGGTTGTATGATCTGCGCCGCCGCCGAAATTCGCTTCGATCGCGTTTGGCGTCTTTGGGGCTAGCCACCCAGCAAATGATCTCCCAACTCCTCCTGGTTCACACAAACCATGACTTACTCCGACGAGGGTGCAGAAAATAGGCTTTAAAAAACCGATGAATTTTGGCATTCAGGACACTCCCCTAATTCAAATATTTGCGTGAATTCCAAAAAAAGTTATATCAGCATCAACATCGAGTCTGGGGCTAGCCACCCTGCAAATATGAGCTCCCACCTCCTCGTTGAACAAACCATGATTTATTCCTACAGGGGTGCGGAAATGCGGGGTGGGGGGGGGGGGAGGAGTGAGGGGGGTGATACACAATTTTTACTTTCCCCCTCCCCCCAAACCCACCCCCTACTCCCAACACCTTTCAGGGATAATAATAATAATAATAATAATAATAATAATAATAATAATAATAATAATAATAATAATAATAGTGCTTCTCTGTCAATGGCTGATGCATTTCTGCACATGCGCCTCCATCGTCTCACCCGTGAGGGGAGTACGAAGAATTGACGATAAGCTCTAATGACACCCCCGCAAGGGCAGTTCCAACACTTCCAGACGGGCCGGTATGTTCAATGAAAATACTGGTCCAGACGGATCGGTATGTTCAATGAAAATACTGGTGGCACCGACGGGAATCGAACTGGCGACAGGGCCCAGATGGTAGAACTTGACCACTGGGCTATCACGGTGTCCATAATAATAATAATAATAATAATAATAATAATAATAATAATAGTGCTTCTCTGTCAATGGCTGATGCATTTCTGCACATGCGCCTCCATCGTCTCACCCGTGAGGGGAGTACGAAGAAT
The DNA here is from genome assembly GCA_019918135.1 of Paulinella micropora. Taxonomy (NCBI): domain Eukaryota; phylum Cercozoa; class Imbricatea; order Euglyphida; family Paulinellidae; genus Paulinella; species Paulinella micropora. The sequence continues at coordinate 3,099 of WBZZ01001454.1, forward strand.
TGACGATAAGCTCTAATGACACCCCCGCAAGGGCAGTTCCAACACTTCCAGACGGGCCGGTATGTTCAATGAAAATACTGGTCCAGACGGATCGGTATGTTCAATGAAAATACTGGTGGCACCGACGGGAATCGAACTGGCGACAGGGCCCAGATGGTAGAACTTGACCACTGGGCTATCACGGTGTCCAAATAATAATAATAATAATAATAATAATAGTGCTTCTCTGTCAATGGCTGATGCAAATCTGCACATGCGCCTCCATCGTCTCACCCGTGAGGGGAGTACGAAGAATTGACGATAGGCTCTAATGACACCCCCCGCACGGGCAGTTCCAACACTTCCAGACGGACCGATATGTTCAATGAAAATACTGGTGGCACCGACGGGAATCGAACTGGCGACAGGGCCCAGATGGTAGAACTTGACCACTGGGCTATCACGGTGTCCCAATGATAATAATAATAATAATAATAATAATAATAATAATAATAATAATAATAATAATATATCTGAGGCGTACTGATGCAGCTAATGGCATATCCTCAACGGACATAAGCCTCCAATACCCTTGTTCGAGGTCCTCCCCCCCGTGTCAGTCTCTCGCCTGATGATCGGGGCCACCGATGGAGCTCCTGAGGGCAAGACTGCACTAAGCCGAGGTTATTCCGCAGTCCCAGCAACCTCTTGCAAGACGTCACCGAATGTGCAAGTGCATACACCAAGCGCGGTTGCTAGAGCTGCCTCAAAACCCCACCCGTAACAATCTGGTGTCTGCTGGGTCCTGGGCTATCGACCAGCATATGCGGAGTTTAAGATCTTTTACGCGCGAATAATAATAATAATAATAATAATAATAATAATAATAATAATAATAATAATAATAGTGCTTCTCTGTCAATGGCTGATGCATTTCTGCACATGCGCCTCCATCGTCTCACCCGTGAGGGGAGTACGAAGAATTGACGATAAGCTCTAATGACACCCCCGCAAGGGCAGTTCCAACACTTCCAGACGGGCCGGTATGTTCAATGAAAATACTGGTCCAGAAATAGACAGGTATGCTCAATGAAAATACTGGTGGCACCGACGGGAATCGAACTGGCGACAGGGCCCAGATGGTAGAACTTGACCACTGGGCTATCACGGTGTCCAAATAATAATAATAATAATAATAATAATAATAATAATAATAATAATAATAATAATAATAATAATAATAATAGTGCTTCTCTGTCAATGGCTGATGCATTTCTGCACATGCGCCTCCATCGTCTCACCCGTGAGGGGAGTACGAAGAATTGACGATAAGCTCTAATGACACCCCCGCAAGGGCAGTTCCAACACTTCCAGACGGGCCGGTATGTTCAATGAAAATACTGGTCCAGACGGATCGGTATGTTCAATGAAAATACTGGTGGCACCGACGGGAATCGAACTGGCGACAGGGCCCAGATGGTAGAACTTGACCACTGGGCTATCACGGTGTCCAATAATAATAATAATAATAATAATAATAATAATAATAATAATAATAATAATAATAATAATAATAATAATAATAATAATAATAATAATAGTGCTTCTCAGTCAATGGCGAATGCATTTCTGCACATGTGCCTCCATCGTCTCACCCGCGAGGGGAGTACGAAGATTTGACGATATGCTCTACTGACACCCCGCAAGGGCAGCTCCAAGCCTTCCAGACAGACCAATACTTTCAAAGAAAATATCCTTTGAAAATACTGGCACCGACGGGAATCGAACTGGCGACAGGTCCCAGATGGTAGACCTTAACCACTGGGCTATCGCGGTGCCACTAATAATAAAAATAATAATAATAATAATAATAGTGTATAGTGTATCTCCTGCCAATTGCTGAGCCAAAAGGCCATGTGCATCCAGTCCTCCATTCCATAAGGAAAGTCTCCACACCAATCGGTGGAATAAAGGAAGTGACGGCATAGAACATTACTCTAGGAGCTTTATACCAATCAGCCCATGGAAAGGACCGATGGCCTATGTACTCCCTAATAATAATAATAATAATAATAATAATAATAATAATAATAATAATAATAATAATAATAATAATAATAATAATAATAATAATAGTAGTAGTAGTAGTAGTAGTAGTAGACAATGCAAAGAAGGAGAAAGAAAAAGGGGAAATGAAAAAAGAAAGGAAAAGAAAGACTAGTACGTGCAAAGGCAGGGGTAAACAACAAGAGTAAAAAGGAGGAGGAGGAGAAGAAGAAGAAGAAGAAGAAGAAGAAGAAGAAGAAGAAGAAGAAGAAGAAGAAGAAGAAGAAGAGGAAGAAGAAGAAGAAGAAGAGAAGAAGAAGAAGAAGAAGAAGAAGAAGAAGAAGAAGAAGAAGAAGAAGAAGAAGAAGGGCCAGCGTGTTCCTAAACCTCAATTAACGACGAATTTTCAGAAACTACATTCAGTGTCACACTAATGCAGCACTTGCGACTGACTAGTCTAGATTGTACCTTTAAACGATTTCGAACGCAGTAAAGTTGAAGTCTGTCCAAACAAGCAGTGAAATTACGGCATAAACCACAAACCCGCACTGCCAGTCGCAAGATCACTAGCTGCAGGCCAAAGAACCAGGGCCCCCGCGGGTGCAGCTACCCGGCAGGGCTCGAGCCCCCGGCCCTGCAGCCACGTTCGCAGCGCGGGCAGCGGGCCGAGCGGCAGGTAGTTTTTCTTGGTGCCCGCGTAGCCAAAGCTGCGCAGCAGGTCCTCGTGCAGACCCAGCGTGTGCGAGCCCGGCACACACACGAGGCCACCCGTCGACGCATCGGCCGGCAAGAGATTGACGAACGACTGCAAGTGATCCCTGAGGTAAGCCTCTCCGGTCTTGTCGGTGGGACCCAGGTCCACGTGGAACCATAAACCCTTGGTCACCATCTTCTCCGCCTCTTCCCTCGGCAGCTCGCCGCGCGCGGTTTTGTCCCGCGCGAGCCAGTAGTTACGGAAAAGGCCCAGCGTGTCGAAGCTGACCAGTAAGTCCTCGGCGCCAAAAAACGCCACGAAAAAGCGCTCCAGCGCGTAGCGGCGGAGCTCCCACGCGAGGCGGCCCGTGTGTAGACCCGACCGGCCGTCCTTGACAATACCCACCGACGCGATGCCAGGCCAGTTCTTGTTGACAAAAGTCGTGATGTCGTCGGCTCTGATCCCCGTCCCAAGCTTCTGTAAGTCAGAGTAGGCCAGGTCCAGGAGAGGCTGGATTTCCGCCGGCTGCAACAAGCCTCGCACCACCGCCAGCCCGTGCTGCTGCAGTGACCCTTGGATCCCCTGGAGATCCCGTAGCTCGAAACTCTCGGTCCAGCACGGTAGGCTCTCCTGCCACGCCTCCAAGGCCCCCCTCTGCTCGGCGGCTGGCTTACCTTTCTTGGCCTTGGGCTGTCGTGGACCGGCCGGGGGGGCCTGTGTGGTTTTGCGTTTCTTGGGTGGCGGCTGTGCGGGCGCGTGTTCGCTAGACATCTGAGCGAGACACTGGGTCGAAGGCTGGAGTACGAATTCTGGGGGCTGCCGCTGGGGACACGGGCCGAGCGGGGGGGGGGGGGAGGGGGAGCGGCCGGGGGTGCGTGCGCGCGGGGCTGGTTGCGCGTGCCCAGGGACGCGCCCCGTCAGGGGGGGGAGGGGGGGGGCGCACGCGCACAGTGGCCTCGCCGTGCTCGCGCGCGGGTCCCCGGGCGCGCGTCCCCGGGCGCGCGGGCGGGCGCCGGCGAGCGGGAACGGGGGGGGCGCGCCTCCCCCCCCTGCAGGAGACGGGGGGTTGGTGCTAGGGGGGAAGCGCCCTCCTCCACCACTTTCCGGTTTCCCTGCACTTTGTCAAGTGCTACCTAGGCTTGAGATGGATCCCGCTGGCACCACGACGACGCTCCGCCAGGAGAAGAAGACAGTGAAGGTGCGTATGTTTCGTAGGTTTCTGTGTGTGCATGTTGTGCTAGTCTGTGTATGTCCCCGTTTGCTTGTGTGTGGTCTGAGTCTCTGAATGCCCCGGCCATTTTGTGTTGGCTAGGAGCTACACCATCCTCGCTGTGTGGTCTGCGACGAAGACTTCTCTGATCAGCGCCCCGTGTACGTCATTTATAAGGGGGAAATGGTTCTGTCGTGGAGATCCTACTGTAGTCTGTTCTTGTGGATGGACTGCCCCCCGCCGCGCACTAAGCGCTACCACCTACAGTGCATCCGTTTCTGTCCGGTATGTCCGCCAGGGTCTCAGGGCGAGCTACACGTGGGTTGTGACATTGTAGGGCATGCCCCTACGTCGTACAAACAGAAGCCCGAGTCGTAGGTAGCAAGCCCCGACGCTTGACCTTTTTGCCTGGACACGGGGTTAGTGTAGGAACATCCCTCCTTAAAACCATGAATAACCAAGGCTGCGTCAACTCAGTGATAGCTTCGTGAATCCCTGAATTAGCTCAACTGTTTTAAGAATAGCATTATGTTAGCTTCATTCATTCCTGGGGAAAAGGGGGTGAGGGTCGTTTTCTGGTACGTACCTACCTGCATACGTGGCGTTCTTAGCAGTAAAAAAAACAAGGTAGCCTCCTCTCTGCTGACTAGCGGGCCGGGGGAAGGGATTGGCGGCCGGTGGCTCCGACTGCGTGCCAGCCCCGAACAAGGCCGGTCACCATTGCGTGTTGCTTGCCTTGGGCTCCGCTGGAGCTGCGGGCGGGCCCCTCTGGCCGCGGGACCGGCCGCCGCCGCTTTGTGTGTAGTCGTTGGGGTAACAGCTCGGTCGTGTAAGCTACACGGGGGTCTGGCTGTCCTGCAGCAGGCCTAGCTGCGGCCCGGCAAACGCCGTGCTTGTTGAGAGTTCGAGCACCACCTCTGACGGGCGTGTGCTGTTTCCGGTTGGCCTGGAAGAAGGTGGCAGGACGACGCCGTCCACTCGGCTGGCCCGCCGCGGGTGCCCCGCGCTCGCCACGCTCGCGAGCGGGGCGCGCGTGGGTGGGCGGGACAGGGCACGGGCGCGTGTGCGGGCGCGGGCTGCCAGGGACGGTGGCGCGTGCCTGGGGGGGGGGGGCGCCCTTTGCCCACGGGTGCTCCCCCCCCCCCGGCGCGCGCACGGGGCGGCGCGTGCCGGGATGGGGGGCGCCCCCCCACGCGCGCGCCGGGGGGGGGGACGCGCCACTCCCCGTTCGGTAGCCGTCTGGGCCCAGGGGTGCACAAAGTCGGTTCTTGCCAACCTCGTACAGCGCCTAGCTGGCCTCATGTTGCCCCTTCACCAGCCTACTACCGCGGCCACCGGCGGCGGCGCCAACGTCCCTGCCGACGCCGCGCAGCCCGCGCCCGCACCCCTCGAGCAGGGCTGGGAGAGCCTCTTGCAGGGTGTCCTGGAGGAGCGTTGGTCCCCGGCACAGGCGCACAGGCTCCAGTACTACCTCCACAGCGGCAGCCTCGAGACCGGTGGTCTGCAGGTGTGGAAGACCCTGGTCGCTGCCTTGCTCCCACGGCGCGAAGAGGAGGCGCTGCTGTTTTGCCTGCGCGCAGCACGCGCCAAGGTGCGAGACGCAATCGGTCTGCTGCGCGAGTGGAGCCAGGAAAAGCTGGCCGAGTGGGACGGCGCCGTGGCGCTGGGTACGGAGCTAGGGCTGGCGGTGGTCCAGGGCCCGTGCACCCCGGCCGCACGCAAGCACGTGGAACGCCTCATCGGCGGGGCACCGGCGTCCGAGCTCGGGAGAATGGCCTGCGCACAGGCGGCGCCCGAAGTTTTCCTCGAACTGCTCCAGGGCCCCGACACTGAACTGGCCGCCTCGGGCGGCCGGCTGCTGGCGCGCGTGAAGCTCAACAGCCTGTCGCCCATGGCGTTCGCCCTGGCCTGGCTGCGGCTGCTGGCGGTGGCGACACTGCTGTGGTCTAGGGCCCTGGCCAGGTCTGCCTCGGAGCGCACCCTGCGCTCCTTGCTGGCGGGCCTGGGGGCCCGGCGCGGCGCGGCCAGGAAGCGGGCCGCGTCCAGGTTCCCCTTGGAGCTGCTGTTGGCGGACATACTGGGTGAATTGCGCGTGCCCCTGGCCGAGCCGAACGTGGCCGACGCGCGCCGGATGATAGCCATCCTGCGCGCCGCACTGCTCCAGTCGCAGCCCGAGGACTTTCGGCCGATCTTCCTGGACGCCGGTGCTTTGCTGCACTCTCGCAGCCTGGTCTGGCAGGTGGCGGCAGTCCTGCTGAGGTCCTCCTTGCTCCTGCACACTTTCCTGGGGCTGGGCACCCCGGTGTACCAGCCGCCTTTGCCCTTCGAACTGCGGAGCCAGACGGTGCTCGAAATACTCTGCACGGGCTTGTGCGCCGAATACCCGTGCGTGAAGATGGCGAGCGAGGACTTTGCCGGTGTGTGGCTGATGCTCGATGTCCTGGCCCACTACGGCGCGGACCCGGCGTGCGAATGGCTCAGCGAGCAGAACTCCTACGCTTCGCAGTGCATGGGTGTGCGGTGGTGGCGCCTCAAGGCCCTGCTACGGGCCCGGGGGCTCCCCAGCCCTGCCTCGGCCGTGGACCTGTTGCGGACCATCGAACGCGCCGCCCGACTCATCGTCAACGAGCCGCCGGCCGAGCCCCAGCGCGACGAGCCTCAGCGCGAAGAGCCACCGGCCGCGCCCCAGCGCGACGAGCCTCCGGCCGAGCCACCGGCCGCGCCCCGGCGCGACGGGCCGCCTGCCGTGCCGGGGGCCGCAGCGTCCTCCGAGCAGCTGGGCTCGCTACTTCGCCGTGACCAGCCCTACCTCGCGCCGTCCCTGCCGGGGGGGGGAGAATCCGCCGGTCCCGGCCTTGGGCGTGCTGCTGGAGGCAGGCGCCGGACGGGCCTGGCCCCACGGCTCCCGCGGGACGGCCCCGGGCCGGCGCAGCCAGAGACTGCACCAGAACCCGGCCGGGCGCCGGCCGGCCGTGCCCCCAGCCCTTGGCAATCAGTGCTGGAGAGGGGCAAAAGGCTGCGGACCTGCAACAAGAGGCTGGCCCGTGAACGGAAGAGACTACAGTCCGAGGTGGACAAGCTGACCTCCCAACACGAGACGCTCAGCCACCGCGGCCAAGAGCTCCAGGCAGAACAGGCGGCATTGCTGGCCGCCCTCAAGGGCCTGCGGAGGGCACAGCTCGGGCTGGCCGCCGAGGTCGCGGCCGCGCAAGCCACGCTGCAGCGGCTGCGGCAGGCCGCCGAGCAGGAAGAACCCCCGCGGGCTCGGACCTGTGACATTTGCGAAGAGGGCCCCCGGCCCCTGGTCGTGTTCGTCCCCTGCGGCCACGCCCGGGCATGCAGAGAGTGTGCGGCAGGGATGCGCGAATGCCCCTTCTGCCGGCGGGACATCCAGACCCTGGTGGTGCCGATCTAGGCGGGCTCGGGGTGAGCCCGCGCTTGCCGTCGCCTCCTCACGCGCTGTGTGCCTAAAATTAAAAAAAGGTAGCCTGTCTCTCCTGATTAGCGGTCCGGTGGCTCTGACGGCGGGCCGGTGCTAACGGCCGGGGATGGGGCTGCGCTGGCACACGCACGCACGGGCGTAAGCCTGCTAGCTGGAGTAGGCGACGCCAGGGATTTACTTGTACACTGACAGTAGCTACTCGGGGAATAGCTCTACCGGGGTGAACCTTCCTTCTAGGGTAAGAGCTTCTATCGCCTCTCTGTTAATTGTATCCGGCCGGTAGTACCAGTCAAAGTCCACCGGGCCAAAGCCCCTATCTTTTCTAACCCGGTTGAAGTCCGCCAGGAGCCGGTACCACTCGGGGTCCGGTTTCTCCAAGCACAAAGATAATTTCCGCAGGGTCTCGATCTCCGCCACCAGCTCCACCAGGACGATCCCGTCGAACCAAACAGCCTCTTGAAATCTGTCCAGCCTCACATCTAGCACTTGCAACGGCGGCTGGAGCAGTGTCTGCAGCTGAGGGTAAGACAGGTAGGTATCGTCTATCGCCAGGTCAGCTAGCTTCGGCATTCGCGGTATCGCTCCCTTGACGACGTCGAAGTCAGAGAGGCTGAGCTTCTTCACTCTCTCCAGGCGAGCCCATTCAGCCTGCTGCAGCTCCAGGCATCGGTATCTCGACTGCAAAGTAACACAGGTGGCCCTTAAGGCTACCTCCAGCAGAGTGGTTGTTGGTCCCCGTTTGAACGCGCACAGGACGTTGGACACTGACCCCGGCTCTGGGTGCGGCGTCGCTAGCGAGAGGAACTCCAGCTGTTCAAGACATGATCCTCTTCCTGATACGAAGGGCCGGAAGGTCGTAGGTCGTAAGGATTGCACAAATTTGCGTAGTCACTACCGGCATGCTTTTTATGTTATTAAAAGTCGTAGTAAATAGCAAAAACAACTTTTATTAGTTTATATTAATATAATAATGCATTTTGACTACTTAAATATAGCCTACGGCAACGCAAAGATAGCTGTACTACACATTCCAGACTGCTATGTGCCTGACGGTAAAGTCCGCTTCCCCAGGCTGTGTAGCCGCGAATTAAGTAACAAAACAACGCAAAGCTGCAAAAAGAAAGCAAATTATAAATTGTCTGTGTTTTCCCTCCTCCGGTGGCACTTGGAGCGCCACCGGACTGCGTACGCAGGCTACCGCGCCACCCCACCCGTGATACCCACGTCAGGAGGGCAAGTCCGAATCCTAGCGCGGTACAACACAAATTACACAACAAAATCAATCATAAACAGTAAAGTCAAGAGAGAAAATGAAAGTTAATGCTCTCTCCTGCCTCCGGTGGCACTTGTGGCGCCACCGGAGGCGAGTATGCTACCTTGTACGCGCTAACGGTCTACTCAAGCCGAGAGTTACCCCCTGCCATGTAATTCAGAAACGAGGTACTTTGCTGTTGACTGTGTGACAAATACGACGTTGCTTGCTGCTGTGAGTATGCCAGATACGCCGCAAGGCCGCTGCCTCCACGGCCTCCACCGGCTGCTGGCTGGAAAACAGGTGACAACGCAGGCTGTTGACCTCCATATCCGCCATGCTGGTCGGGCGGGGAGGACGGGGGGATTGCAAAGGGGACCACATGCGGCGGCGACGATGGGGGCGCGCACTTCTCCTTGCATCTGCACCCTTTGCCATGCTTAGCATCTGGTACACATTCCTCACATTTGCACCCTTTACCATGTGGTACGCACCCTGTGCAATCGCACCCTTCTCCATGCCCGGGGACGCGTTGCGACTGGCGGCACCGCGGGCATCGACAGCCTGGGGCGCATACCTGACGATCACCTCCCCCTTGGATCGGGGTCTGCCCGTCCGGCCGCTTTGAACCACTTTCCTTGCAGTGCCACGCTTCACTTTCTTCTTTTTAGGTGACTGCAAGGGTGAATCTTCCGACTCATCATCCGAATCTTCCGATTCATCATCCGAATCCTCCTCGTCCGTTTCCTCTAAATCAAAACCAGGTACCCATCACATCAGATTGTGCACGGCAAGCTTATTACCTTGCGCGCGCGCTTCAGTATTATTAGCAGCAGCAAGCTTGGCCCTTGCCTTGGCGCGCTTCTTGATGCCCAGGGGGCACGTCGGGCAAAGGCAAGTTGGCAGGTGCGTCTGGTTGCCACCCTTGCCACCGACTCCAACTTTTTTACCAGCTGCAGCCTTCTTTGCAGGTAGCAGCGAGAGTGCAAGCATGTTTTGTGTTGTGTGGGTGCAGGCTCTTACCTTGAAGTTCTGGGGTGCAGGCGAAGGCTTATTGAAGCGAGGCCAAATCAACTTCCTGTCCGCATCCGCCGCCAGAGGCATGTCCCGGGGCGTTACTCCCCCAACGTGCTGGGGCCAATACACAGAGCCCTTCGGGCCATCGTAGTCAAATTTAAAAAAACCGCCGTACACGAGGTTGTCCGTCATTTTGAGGATGGGGTATTGATTTCCCTTGCCTTTCGGCAGAATCCAGGTGCAGTTTGCACCTGAACCCTCAGGCGCATGGTTTATCAGCGCGCCTGCGTTGCATGGCGGCTGGGAACGATCCTCTGCTACTTCCTTGCGATGTGCTTTGGTAAAGCACCAGAGCTTGCCACCGATCTTGAGCGTGCTGTCGCCCGGACTTGCCAAAGCAGCAGAGAAGCCTGCGGGATCCACCTTTTCATCATAGCAGTCGCCCCAAAATTGTAGCAGCAGTTCCCTCCCAAATCCGCCGAGCTCCTCGCCCTCCCGCAGCCCAATGTCCCCGTACCGAGCTCCGTTGATGGGAACTAGCTGCACCCCGTAACCTTCTAGAGGATCTCTTCCCTCTGAATCAACGAAAGAATCCATTGCAACAACGCGCACCTCGCCCTTTGGCAATACCGACTTGCGCCTGACCTTGCGGGACGCAATACTATCCCTGCGCATAATAAATTTTGCATCATTTTCAATGACAGACAAGCTGCTGTTGCTTACCCCTGACTGCTGGATGCTCTCAGGGCGGTGCTGGAGGCAGAGGCCTTCGCGTCTGCACTGACTTTGGGGGGGGGGGGGTTTGAGCGACCACGGTGGCGCGATAGCGCGGAATGGGAGGAAGCGGCTCGTCTTTCGGCAAGCGACCGTTCGCTGCTTGAATATGCGGCTCCAGTAGGGGATATACGCACTCTTGCAGAAAGCTGTCTCTGGCACGGCCTCTGTGCTCGCTCTGGTCTTTCTTCGTGGCCACTGCATCTATGTCTGCCTCCACCAAAAAGGACAAAGCAAAAGTGCGTTCGCTGGCTCCAGCGGGAGTGGTCTCAATCGCGACCAAGCATGATCGCGTGTTTATGGAATTCGCCAGAACTATAAACTTGCCAAGCGGGTCCTGTTGCAGGCGACGGCCAGGACTATGCAAGCAACAGATACCGCGATTGCATGTCTGTATGTGCAGCATTGCTTACCCAAGCACAAGGCATATGGCCGGGGCACCATCGTTGTCAATACCCATTCACCTGCCTACGGGTAGGACGGGGGTGGACTGCAGTGCATGCTATCAAAGCAGGAAATTACGGTCAGGTTCAGCCCGAGGTTGCTCCAGTACTGGCTGTCGACACACGCGAAGTACTCCACAGATGTGCCCACAGAGTACGCTATCACAAGTCTAGACATCATTGCAGTAGGGACACGGGGAGGGTGTGAAGAGCAAGAAAAAAACAGAAACAGTTAGTACCCTTTCTGTTGTTGCGCCTGTTCGGTTGCGCTCATTCCGGCTGGAAATTTATAATAATACTGTTTTGCGGGCCTGACCTCCCAGAATTTATAATTTTTCTTCGCTTGTTCCCAGGCCGCTCGTGCTGCATCATCTGCTGCTTTTTGCTCAGCTATGAGCTTTAGGTTGGCGGCGGTATCGGCATCATCGATCGCGGCTTGGTCCTCCGTACCCTTACCGTCTTTCTTGTCCGCCGTGCTAGCGCTCACCGTAAGATCTTCCGTATGCGTGCCCTTACTGTCTTTCTCGTCCGCGGCGTCGCCCGCCTTATCCGCGATCGACTTGCTTTTAATGGAGTCTCCCAACGCATCGAAGAGAGATGATTTTGGTTTTTGGACCGACAGTGGCACCGGCTCTGGCTGTTCATCCTCTTCAGGAAGTTGCAGTGCATCCAGATTGTGTGTAAAAACTTCGTCCGATATCAACAAAGCAGCTCTGGCCGATGCGGAAATTGCGCTCAAGTGCTTGAGCTTTTCCAAAACATCATCTCTGTCCGGCGGTGGTGGGGGCGGGGGGCTGTGTGCGGCTGGTACTATCACCCTGCAATGCAATCACATTACGCAGCATGCAAACACCAGAAATTGCAAAACTAATACCGTTCCTGCCTGGGAGCTGATGCGCTCGTCTCTTCAAGACCCTCCTTTGCCTCGTCACTGCAAAATATGCCAATGTCATGAGAAAACGACATCAAGAGATGACAGTACCCAGTGGCAGCTAGCGCTTCAGAGAAATCGACACGACGTGAAACTGGTCCAGCAGCCTTTTTGCTGCCACGCCTCCCACCACGCTGCTTACGGCCGGGCGACCACTGCAAGAACGATTCGTTTATTTGTTTATTTGTTTATTTGTTTATTTGTTTATTTATTTATTGATTTATTTATTTATTGATTTTCTCTTGTATGTGTGTATGTATGTATGCGTGTATGTATTCAATGCGTGTATGTATGCGTGCATGTATGCATAGTTGTTGTTGCTTTCTCGTTACTCATCATTCATTTCTTTGTTTAATAGTTTATTTCTTTATTCATTCATTTATTTACGAACTTACTTACTTACTTTCCTAACTATGTATGTATGTATGTATGCATGCGTGTAGGTATTCATGCAATATATGTATGCATGCTTTGTTGTTGTTGCATGCATGCATGTACGTATTTTGTCGTGCCTCATCATTCATTTCCTTATTTAATTGTTTATTTGTTCGTTTATTTGTTTATTTACGAACTTACTTACTTACTTTCCTAACTATGTATGTATGTATGTATGCATGCGTGTAGGTATGCATGCAATATATGTATGTATGCTTTGTTGTTGTTGCATGCATGCATGTACGTATTTTGTCGTGCCTCATCATTCATTTCCTTATTTAATTGTTTATTTGTTCGTTTATTTGTTTATTTACGAACTTACTTACTTACTTTCCTAACTAGGTATGTATGTATGTGTGCATGCGTGTAGGTATGCATGCAATATATGTATGTATGCTTTGTTGTTGTTGCATGCATGCATGTACGTATTTTGTCGTGCCTCATCATTCATTTCCTTATTTAATTGTTTATTTGTTCATTTATTTGTTTATTTACGAACTTACTTACTTACTTTCCTAACTATGTATGTATGTATGTGTGCATGCGTGTAGGTATGCATGCAATATATGTATGTATGCTTTGTTGTTGTTGCATGCATGCATGTACGTATTTTGTCGTGCCTCATCATTCATTTCCTTATTTAATTGTTTATTTGTTCATTTATTTGTTTATTTACGAACTTACTTACTTACTTTCCTAACTATGTATGTATGTATGTGTGCATGCGTGTAGGTATGCATGCAATAATAATTGTATGTTGCATGCATGGATGTACTTATTTTCTCGTTACTCATCATTCATTTCTTAATTTGATTGTTTATTTATTTATTTATTTATTTGTTTATTTACGAACTTACTTACTTACTTTCCTAACTATGTATGTATGAAGCAGCAAACCTTCTGCTGCGATTGTACCTTCTTCGTGGCTTGATAAGGTTTGCCATCCCGCCGTTTTTTCGGCTGTTGTTCAGCTTCTGACACGTGCGAGTCATCCTTTTTTTCGGCTGCTGACGCTTTGCCCTAGCTCTGCGACTATGAGTCGTCTTTTGTTCTGCCAGGCTAGGGTAAAAAAACTTTGGCTTTCCTGTGAGACTGCGAACTTTGGCTTTTCCTTGCGGGGCGTATCGAAAGACCATATTGTCTTCTTTTATGTCCCATACCGGCACATTGGGATCTGGGCTTTGAAAATCATTGTACTGCATCGTGATTGCAGTGTCAATTTTGCAGTCGCCTAGCGGTTGCCATGTCTCGTCGTTATTCACTTGCACAAACACCGTCTGCTGTCCATCCTTTCTTTCCACACGATAGGCCTCGATAGTTTCTACAATAATCTTCTCCTTGGGCATGCGAAAGGCAGTTAGGTAACAGGAACAGCACTTGAACTAGTTGAAGCGGGAATGCTCTCAAACTTAAGGAGAAATGCCAAAGAAACCCGCCGAATGCCACTATTCCCTGTACGGTACGGTGAGTTTAGGAGCTTTGAAAAAGCACCCTTGTGACACGTTTGTGCAGAGCGAGCCACTAGTGACACACCCTCGCAGGTCGTCACCTCTTCTCTTGTTATGTTACATCCCACTTGTGCTGTAGTCGGCATCCCAATCTCGACCCTTTTCAGCTTGGAGGCTTCAGCCTTTGGAAAGCTCTATTCGGTGCTATACGAACAATGTGATTGTGTATGAACTGCTTTTTGTTGCTGTCCCAGAGGCATGCCATGTCGTTCCTAGCCAGATTAGCCACCCAATCAACCATAAGCCAGTCGGCAGTACAGTCTGCTGTAGCAAGGAGTCGGTCCTCTATACCGCTGTCTGCAAAGGTGGAGCTAGTGGAACAACGAGCTAGTTCTCGAGTGTCAGAAGTCGCACCGTCAGCCCTTGCTTCATTCAATATGTTGAGCCCATCGAGTGGATCTGCATTCTCTTCCGGGGGCGTGTCAGATACTGAATCTAGTGCACATAGCGGCCATCATTCCAGGAAGCGACTTGATGAGACGCTAGTCGATGTTCGGCACCGTAATACTTTGGAAAGGAGCAGAAGATACCAGGAAAAGATGCGCTCAAGTAAGAGTCTCGATGGGATGAGGGATGACCAACTGATGTGCTTACTTTTATCTAAGAAAGGCAAGGAGCAGTTCCCCCAAGTATTAGCGCTAGTACAGCAAGGGCAAGCGGAAGCTGCAGCT
>WBZZ01001454.1:22500-44126 GCA_019918135.1 Paulinella micropora
GCAGTAGTAGTAGTAGTACTAGTAGTAGTAGTAGTAGTAGTAGTAGTAGTAGTAGTAGTAGTAGCAGTGCAGCACTAGTAGTAGTAGTAGCAGCAACAGCAGCAGAAGTAGTAGTATCAGCAGCAGCAGCAGCAGTAGTAATACAAGTAGTAGTAGAAGTAGTAGTAGTAGTAGTAGTAGTAGTAGTAGTAGTTAGTAAGTAGTAGTAGTAGTAGTAGCAGCAGCAGTAGTATCAGTAGCAGTAGCAGCAGCAGCAGCAGTAGCAGCAGCAGCAGCAGTAGTAGTAGTAGCAGCAGCAGTAGTAGTAGTAGTAGTAGTAGTAGTAGTAGTAGCAGTAGTAGCAGTAGTAGTAGTAGTAGTAGTAGTAGTAGTAGTAGTAGCAGCAGCAGCAGCAGCAGTAGTAGTAGTAGCAGCAGCAGTAGTAATACTAGTAGTAGTAGTAGTAGTAGTAGTAGTAGTAGTAGTAGTAGCAGTAGTAGTAGTAGCACCAGCAGCGCTACTAGTAGTAGTAGTAGTAGTAGTAGTAGTAGTAGTAGTAGTAGCAGCAGCAGCAGCACTAGTAGTAGTAGTAGTAGTAGTAGCAGCAGCAGCAGCAGCAGCAGCAGTAGTAGTAGCAGCAGCAGCAGTAGTAGTAGCAGCAGCAGCAGTAGTAGTAGTAGCAGCAGCAGTAGTAGTATACTACTACTAGTAGTAGTAGTAGTAGTAGTAGTAGTAGTAGTAGTTAGTAGTTGTAGTAGCAGCAGCAGCACTAGTAGTAGTAGTAGTAGTAGTAGTAGTAGTAGTAGTAGTAGTAGTAGTAGTAAAAGTCACGTGAGTAGTAGTAGTATCAACGCTAGCGGCTCTGTTGCAATTTCAGCAATATATTGACAGTCAACGATTCGTCAATCGATTAGCGGGGGTTTGGGGGAGGACTGTAAAGATAGGTTACCCCACCCACGCTACACACGCAGGAAGGTCGTGTTTAGGAGATCCCAACTTACGAAGTTATTAATCAATCCTTATCCGTGATTTAAATTTATATCATTATTAAAATAGGAATTATTAACATCAGGAATAAGGATTGTTTTAAATTGTGGAAGCATCTTGTGTTCTCTTCTCGCTCCTCCCCCCCCTCCCCCCCCCCCCCCCCTCGCACACACACGCATGTGAGTACGCGCGAAGTTTTAAACTATTAAAGTTTTTATTGGAAATTATGTTTATTAACATTGATTTAATAATATTGAATTCGTTTATTTCTTTATCTGATTCCCGTGTTTTCCTGCACGTGGTTTGCACTTAGCGGAACCGTACCCCTGCAACTTGCCTTTACTGGTGCAGTGGGGTACGGTGTCGCTAAGTGCCACCAAAGACCTGAAATCAATAAAAAATGATTGCGCATTACTGTTTATCATTTAAACGTGTGTTTTGCAGTAAATGGAAGTAATCTCTAGCCTCTGGTAGCACTTACCGCTACCGTACCCCGGTCACTCACACCATACCCCCACACTAGTACTGCCGCCGGCGTGAGAGGTGGCTCTAAGTGCCACCAATACATGAAATTTAATGAAAATAATATTAATATGACTTAATTCAAGTATTTCTACGTTTATTACGATATTTTAGCAAGGTCTGAACAAGCTTTCATAAAATTTTGAAAAAGTAGACTTGAACAGACTTCATTTCACTTAAAATGAGTATTACCCTTTTGGCGAAACTTTTGTTAAATGGAAGGCCGAGCTATTGCGAGAGGAAGCTTTGACAGAGGAGAAGCGGAACTTGGAAAAGATCAAAAACCTCAAGGAAAAAATCAAAAAGTGCGAGAGACACGACGCGCAGTACAAGGTGCAGCGAAGGTCACTCCCAGCTTCCATTCGGCTTGTTTGTGAGACTTTTTTGCATGTGCAGCCACATCACGCGACAGATCGATCTGCTTGAACCTGGTCTTGGCGCTTGGGTAGTCTACCAGGACTACATGTGCTTGGTACTCCGAAACAGGCGTGAAGATGAATGATTTGTTGTTCACTCGCGTCACACGGCGGACGGACGGGGAGCTGCAGTATGAATACATCCATAATATTATGAGATGTGAGCATTCCGGCGCCACGACTCGGTATATATGGGATCACCACATGCGAACTGAGGAGGAAGGAGGCAGCGGAGAGATGTCATCTCTTCCGGGCCCGGGCATCCACACAGGCGATGGCGGGGGCGATTTCAATAACAGAGAGTGCATCATGGCGGAATCCAAGTATTTAGTATGTCACGCACCAGCTGATTGAATGCAGTCTGGCTGTAGGTTCTGGCAGAAGTACAACATTGAGATGCGCTCAGATATGCTGTGCGGCGGGCATGCCTGGAACGTGTGCGACGCGGACAAAGGCATACACACTAAGGTATTTCTCACGAGTCAGCTTGAGCAGGGCCGTGGTTTCGATATCATTGACGATTGGCTTCTTGTAGCTGCAAAAGCAGGGTTTGAGAACCATCGGTACTACGGTCACGACAGGGACGTGATCGAAGCGTGGATCAGCAAGAACAAGGAGAATCCCCGGAAGGTTGCGACGTGGATGTTTCAGGAGCTGCGCTCATTTGTTTACTACCGGCCAACAGATGAGGGTAAAATTTTTACGCCTGGTGTGACCTACGGCGCGGTTCACAGCGATGTTGAGTTCCGTGACCGCATTGTGTTGGATTTACTCCAAGACAAGGATGCTAAGGAGGGCAAGCGGTGCGAGAAGTGCACCCAGAGCTTGAAGTACCCCGTACCTGCGCACAAAAAGGACGAGCGGTGCAAGTCCAAGCATCAGAGCTTGGGGGAGCCAGCCTTGGCGATACACGTGAAGTCCGGAGCGACCGATGGCATGAGCTACGAGGAAAAGCAGAGCTACTTCAACTCAGTGTCTGCTGCCAGCGGGAGAGCAAAGAGCAAGGCAAAGGGAAGGTTCACCCAAATGCTCAAGCCCGAATGTATCGCTTTGCTGAAAGGGTTAGGGCTGTCGACGCAGGGTAAGGTGGCCGACCTTCAGCAGAGACTGGAGGACGCTATGGCGAGCCACAAGGGACGCGACGGCGACGGCGACGGCGACGGCGGCAATACCGAAGGTGGCGCAGGCAAAAGCAGCAAAAAGAAAGCAAATAAAAAGCAGGCCGGAAAAGGAAGCAGCCGGGCAACGCAGCGCGTGGTGGCACTTCCTCCGCAGTGCGAGGCTCGCGTCCCGCTGGGCGGGGCGGAGCAGCAAAGCGACAGAGGAGGGCGGCTTGCCGGTGAATTACCAGGAGTCAGATCATGAGGAAGATCAAAAGGACAGCGACTGGGACGAGGGGGACGCAAATTCCGAAGGAGGCGAGATCTGGCTCTGCAAACATTGCAACCATCCCAACAGCAACAACCCTCCTCCAGGCAGCGAAGATTACGTAGGCTGTGAGCTGTGCGAGCCCCCTGGCGGCTTTCCCGACAGCAGCAGCGAGGACGAAGCACTTGTCTGGTGAATTACTTGCATAGAATTCGTATTTGCCGCAGCAAAATTGTTTGGCTGATTTAGATTGACTTGGGCGCCTTCACGGTCGACAGTGCGATGGTGGCTGGCACGCTTCGGTGGCTCGTAGTGCCACCGGAGGCGGGAATGCATAATCATTTTCTTTTTTGCAATATTTTTTTCCGCTTTTGCTTCATCAACATGCGGTTTTTTTGCTGTTTGCGCAAGCATTTGCCTTGTCACGGTTATAGGTAGGTGCGTGGTGCGGGGTGGTACGCAGGTGGCAGGCGATCGGTCGCGCCGGTGCGCGCTCAGCGCGCATTCATCAAGGATTTTTTGTTTCAAGTTTAGTGTTGTTTTGTTTCATTCACTGCTGTATTTCTAGCGGGGAATCAGTACTTCCGTGATATCCGGGATCGGGACATGTAATAATACTGTTTTGCGGGTGCAGAGCAAGAGGTGGCGCTAAGTGCCACCACAGGCGTGGATTTTCCCGCCAAAGCAATCTTCATAATCAGTTTTAAGTTTTTTCTTTTTTATTCCATTTATCTATACATAAAATCTATGCATGACATGTGGCCGTCCACGATTTTGCGACTACAATATTGCTGGTGGGATGCAAGCAGTACGTGTTTGTCCTGGGTGGCACGGTGTGGTGGCGCCCAAGTGCCACCAGAGGTGAGATAAATCAGGAAAATAATTTGTCATTGATGCAGGGTTTGTTTATGTTTGTTTATTATATGTTTTAGTTGCAGGAAAGCGTTTGTAACATATCGCATACAATGAATTAGCGCGTATGACTAGCTGTTTGACTGTAGTGTCGGTACGTCGGGCTGAGAGTCAGACGCAATAGGTATTAAAGTTTTGTTTGCAGACTTTTGCAGTAAAAATGATTTTTTTTTTTAGCATTAAAATAATGTTTTTACGAATAATACTGACATTTTCATAATTTACGCAAAATTTTGTTTCCCTACGACCGGACATGGGGCGGCCCTTCGTATCAGGAAGAGGATCATGGTAAATCATAACAACCGTCGCCGAGCATGCCTGGTATACTAATCGCTGTCAATTGGAGCTGGGTCAGCAGTTGGCAGCGCCCGACCAGGGCGTACCTTCCGCTACCCGTTTCTGCTCCCGCTGGGCCTGGGCCTCGTCGCTTGACCAGTCGGTAACCTCGCACTTAAACATCTGCAGGGTTCGATGAGAGAACCCGAGCGCTTTCTTGGCGAATCTACACATGGACTTGGTTGCCCCCTGGTACTTGGAGTCTGCACTGCAGACGAGGCACAGTTCCGACAACGGCTTCAGCCTTTGGTCCAAAGGGGGTAGCCCGCTGCACGTACTCAGCGCCAGTGCACCGCCTGCTGGGAGCTTCCGGAGCAGCGACAGAGGGGGTGCTCGGGAGTCGTTCAGCACCAGTCTGCTTAGCAGTGGCAGTGCAGTGCCGCCGACTCCTGGGGGATCCCGATGTGTCGCCCAGTCTAGGCCCGAGATGGTCAGCTCCTGCACCGTCCGGGGCGCTTGGTACCACCGCCAAGCCGGAGCCTGTTCGGAGTCGTTGTAGTCTAGGTGCAGGCTACGGATGGGCAGCGACGATAGCCACGTCAGATCCTCCGGGATTGGGGCCGTGCCAGTACAACCTATTCGCACAGAAGCGAAGGCAGGGCTGTCGCTACGCCAGTACCCTTGCACCTGGTGGAGCAAGCGGCAGTTCTGGCTAAAGTCAGACGAGAGGAAGGCCCACCGCGAATGGCGCGCCAGCTGCGACCAAGGCAACTTGTGCCAGCGTTTCTCTTCCAAGAGGCCAAACAGGTTGGTTGCATTAAACACGAGCGTGACGTCAGCCGGGATCTCCAATCTAGTGCCTCGCTGCCACTTGAGGTCGAGTAACTTCCGTAGGTACCTCAGTCGTATCCGATCGGCAGCTTCCTCATCAAGCGCGCGCACCCTCCCTTCCTCGACTGTGCCAACCCCGAACAAAGCCAGTAGCCATTTCGTGCTGCTTTCCTTGGCCTCTGCTGGAGCAACGGGCAGGCGCCTCTGATCGCGGGACCGGCCGCCGCCCCGCGTGTAGTCGTTGGGGTAGAAACCCGGTCGCGTAAGCCACACGGGGGTCTGGCTGTCCAGCAGCTTGCTTAGCTGCGGCTCGGAAAAGCAGTGCTTGCTGAGTTCGAGCACCACCTCTGACGGGAGCCCCTTGTGTTTCCTGTTGGCCTTGAATGCGGCCAGAGACGCGGTCCACTCGTCCGACTCGCCGTAGGTGTGCTTGCTCATTCGCAGCCGTTGTAGATTTGGCAGCGCAGCTAGGCGTCGCTGGACAAAGCTCTCGGTCAGCCAAGTACAGTTGTCGAGGTCGAGCTCTTGCAGCTTATTTTCCCCCCGGGGAGCAAACAGGCGCCGCTGCAGATCGTACGCCAGCCTGCCAAGGTGTTCCAGCCGCAGGCTCGATAGCTCCGGCGCTGTAGGGGCGTGGGAGAGACATCCAAAACCGCTAATCGTCAATCGGGTCAGACTCTTCATTTCCCTCCATTCTTCTGGCGTTGCTATGAGCTCGCAACTTCGTGACCGGGAGGATTGCGTGACGTAGATTGTAAGTTCTTGCAGCTGGTTCACTGGGCACCAACCTCGCAGCAATTCTGATAGCTGGAGCTGATTGGGCGCACCAGCCCCAACTTCTTCCTTGGTTACGTAGATCCACAGTCTCTTGAGGTCTTTCCAACAGGGCTGACTTTCCTGCTCACGGAGCAGGTCTGCCTCTCTGACGGACAGAGTGCACGACGTGAGTTTCTTACAGTCGCGGACTCTTGCGTGCAGCTCTTGTCGCGCCTGGGCAGTCGACAAATCGTACCGAAGCGTCAGCTCTCTCAGACTGTCTTGGCAGTTCCTGAGCACTGCCCCGCAGTCCTCCATCCTGCGCGAGTCGAGAGCGTTTACGTCGATGTTCAAGCACCTTAGCTTCTTCAGGTTGTCCAGCGCAGGCAAGGAGGCTTCGCGCCAGGGACTGACCTCTAACTCCGTCACCTGCCCAGCCGCTTCTTCGGTGAAGAGGTTATGGAGCGGTATGTCGCTGCCCCTGTCATCGTCTGTATACATCAACTTCAACTTTGCCAAGCGCGGGTGCGCCCTCCAGAAGTCTGCAAAGCCGTACTCCTCCAACTCCTCCGCTGTCCCCTGCGCCGCCTCCCGTGCTACCGGGTAGTTGCGCAGTTGCAGTTCGGGGCAGCTCCGCGGTATCGAATTCCATAGCAAGTCCAGGACCCTCGAGTCTACCCTCATAAAGTCCTCCTCAAACACCAGACGCAAGCAGCCTACGTTAACATCAGCCAGCTCTCCCAGCAGTTCCTCCAGTGCCTTGCTGAACGGGGTCGGAAGGAAGCCGAGTGTGACAGAGAGGAGGGGGGTACTCGCCAGCCCTTGTGCTTGCCTCTACTGCTCCAAACGAACCAACATCTTGACGTTGCTGATGAAGCTCGCGGTTACAAACTCCCAGACACCATGGGTAGCTAGCTTGGGCCAGGCTTCGGTCAACAGGAGATCCAGCAGCGCCCTTCCGTTGTCGTCACCCTCTGGTATATCTTGGTCGTTAAAGCTCAAGCAAAGATTAGGTGGGATGTGCACGTGCGCCAAGTCCGGCTCCACGGCCTTCCGGCCTGCCGCGCTCTGTACTCGGGGGTTCGGTTGCTCATGACCATGCACCGGCTGTAGTAAATCGCGTAAGTCCGTTGGTGGCCGCTTGCGGTCTGCAGAAACCAAATCCAATTCATTCAAGAAACGATCGCCCCGGCCAAGCCGTGTGACCCAAGCCATGCCCTCTCGCGAGTAGGACAGGCTCGGGTACACACCCGCCAGTGCCGGCTGCGACTGACGGTCGAGGTAAGTCTTGACCTCTGCGGCGAGCTGAGACATCGCTGTGTCCATCTTATCATGGGCAAGATGTGAATGTTTTCGTTTGTCCCCAGCTTTGCCGCATACCGCGCACGAGTGTGACATGGCTGACTTGTGTCTCTGCCACCTGTTTATCTCCTAGGACGGAGACACTGCGTAGTAGCAGAGATAGAAGGAGAGGGAGGGAGAGGGAGAGAGAGAGAGAGAGAGAGAGAGAGGGAAAGAGAGAGAGGGAGGGACAGAAAAAGAGGGACACGGCAGGGAGTCTGTCTGCCTATCCGTCGCTACTACTGATCGACGGTTGCCTACCGGCGCAGGTGCCTCCAATAGTTGTCCCGGGCTAACGGCCAGGGGGGCTACGAGCAGGGATGATTTGGACCACCCTAAGCGGGTCGCGAACGCAAACACGTCACACACGCGCCTGGAGCAAGCACCGGTAAGGCTTTAAGTAAACTAAACCGGGGTACAGGCGTGACAGCGAGGAGGGTTCGCTCGGCTGAGAGGCTGTTTTTAGCCTTTCGCTGCCTCCACCAATGCCAGCGCATGAGAATGTCCTGCATGATTCAGGTTGAGCGTAGGGAGGGCGCCCTCCTCCTTGACCGAGACTGGGCACAGGCGTGAGGTCCAGAGTGCCTCGTAGAGAGGCGCCGTAACCCTCTGTGTGTGTGCCGGGGGGGAGGAGGGAGGGGGGGAGGAAACGCTAAGCTCGGTGTGGGTGTAGGGGGTGAAGGCACACTAACCTCTGTGTGAGTGTAGGGGGGGGGGGGGGCACACTAACCTCGGTGTGAGTGTAGGGGGTGAAGGCACACTAACCTCGGTGTGGGTGTAGGGGGGGGAGGGCACACTAACCTCGGTGTGAATGTAGGGGGTGAAGGCACGCTAACCTCGGTGTGAGTGTAGGGGGGGGAGGCACGCTAACCTCGGTGTGAGTGTAGGGGGGGAGGCACACTAACCTGGTGTGGGTGTAGGGGGGGGAGGCACACCAACCTCGGTGTGAGTGTAGGGGGGGGCAGGCACACCAACCTCGGTGTGAGTGTAGGGGGTGAAGGCACACCAACCTCGGTGTGAGTGTAGGGGGGGGGGGGGGGAGGCACACTAACCTCTGTGCGAGTGTAAGGGGGGGGCGCGCTAACCCCGGTGTGAGTGTGTGTGTGTGTGTGGGGGGGGGGGGGTGCACACTAACCTCTCTGTGTGGATAATGGGGGGGGGGCATACTAACCTCTGTGTGGGTGTAGGGGGGGAGGGGGGGGAAGGCACGGTGTGCGCTCAAGGGTATTTAGGGAGGGAGGAGTTTCCCCGCGCCGGGGGCGGAGTCTCGGCTCGCGGGTGTGCACGGGCGCTAGGGGGCCGCGCTAGCAGGTCGTAGCTGCGCGGAGCGCGTCTCTGGGTAGCTGGTCTTGTCTCGCGCGGGGCCCTGGCGGACCCACCAGGGCAGTCCGGCCGGGCCGGGCGCCCCGGCCGGCGGCGCGGTCGGCGCAGCGGGCTGGGGCGCTCCTCGCCAGCCCTGCCAGCGCCGCGCCGGGCCCGGCGGCCCGGCTATACACCCGGTGAGGCATTTCGAGAGGCAGACGTGCGGCCGTGTCAGCAGGCCACACTCGAAGCACACGTCGGCAAAGCACCCCTTGTGCGGGCATAGGTACAGCTCCGCTCGTCGGCACTGCGGGCAGACCTCTAGTGCCGAGGCTAGCACGACACAGGCCCCCGTGCACGCAGCGCACTGCACTTGTCTGGTCTGCCCCGCGGCGCCCCCTGCCTGGTTAGCCACCGACATGAGCGAGAGCCTTTCTGCGCTGGGTGCCCGTGGGACGACGCCGGGAGTGGCGCCAGTGCAGGGAGGGGGGCGTGGACAGCGGGGCCGCCTGGCCGGGGGACGGGGGCGCGGGGCTGTGGTCGTGCGGGGAAGGGGGGCCGCCCCGTCCGCCCCCCCCCCCCCGGCCCGGCCGCTGGACGCCTACCTCTTCCTCTCACCGGCGCTCGGTCGTGGGCCCGCGTACTGCCGCGTGGCGCTGCCTGGCCGCCCGCGCCGGCGTGGCCCAAGCCCGAGGGTGCTGGGCAGGGAGGCGAGGGGGGGGGGGGGGAAGGGGGGGCAGGGAAGGAAGATGGGGTGGCCGTCCGCACCGCTGGTGGAGAGGGGCCGGGGCCGGGCAGGGGAGGGGGGCGGCGCCGCCGACCCCCTCCGCCGCCCTCGTTGGCTTGCTGTCCGCGTCGCGAGCCGCGCGTTAGAGCAAAAAGAAAAGCAAGAAGAAAAGGGGCCAGGGACAGCACACCCCCAAAGCACTAGCCATGCCACCAGCCAGCTTAGTTTGGTGGCCGTGGTGGCTGCTGCTGGCGGTCCGGTGCAGCGCGCTGTGCCCGTACCTTCCCGACTGCCAGAGCGTGTGCCCGGCGCACCTGGCCGACTACAGCAACCCGCACCAAGTGTCCGCGGCCCAGCTGGGCGCCGCCACCGTGGGGGCGCTGCTGGCCCACGTCAACAACCTGAGCGCGCACGGCCAGCCGCCGCCCGACTGCCAGAGCGTGTGCCCGGCGCACCTGGCCAACTACAGCAACCCGCACCAAGTGACCGCGGAACAGCTCGGCGCCGCCACCGTGGCCGCACTGCTGGCCCACGTCAATGCCCTGGACGCGCACAGCCTGCCGCTCCCAGCCTCCATGCCCAACCAGACGGTGTTTGTGAACGCGAGCCTGAACATGACCAACAACACGGCCCCCGCCCCGCTCGTCGCGTCCGCGTCATCCGCGACTGTCACTACCAGCACCACCATGACAGGTAAACCTACGCGGGAGGGGGACGCGTTCGGGGCTTTCGGCACAACGTTGCACATCCTGACGGGAACAACGATGGAAAACTACTGGTCTTCGGCTGCGGTCTGGAACAGGTCGCTGATCTATCTGTCCAACGCAACGAGGCTGTACTCTGGCGCCAACTACACTGGCGAGTGGCTCCGGCTCGACTTTGGACGAACCGTGCTGCTTCGGCGCTCACGTGCCGGTCGCGCGGGCTCGTGTCCCCGACGAGTTCTTCCTGTTCTGGCTCGCGCCCCACTGGCAGGCCGTGCGCGAGCGCGGCCTGCTGCTGGAGCACTACCTGCGCGGCACGGAGCAGTGGGGCTCGCTGCAGCCGGCGCCCGACGCGGGACTGGCGCGCTTTCTCCGTGGGCTGTGGGCCTGGGGCGCGGCGCCCGCCGCCAGCGCGCTCGTGTTCGCAGACGTGCTGCGCGCCGAGGCAGGCGGCCTGCGGCGCGCGCGGCGCTACTGGTACCTGGGGACGGCAGACGACGGCGGCGCCGTGCCGGTGTGCGCCACGCGGCCGGGCCAGGGCCTGCCGCTCTGCACCGTCCACTGCCCACCCGGCCACGTGCCTTTCCGCTCGCCTTTTTGCAGGAGCACGACCCCGGCCGCCGCCACGCCCACGCCACGGACCGCGGGGGGCGCTACTTCCTGCACCCGGTGCCCGACGACGCGCTCGAACTCGAGGGGGACCTCCTGGTGCGCCCGACCGGCCTCTTCTTGGCCCTGACCCGGACGCTGGACCGGCGCCTGAACCAGCGCTGCGACCGCTTCGGCTGGTCGCTGGACACGCCCTTCACGCCCCCGACCGGCGCCCGGCCACCCGGGCGCGCGCGCTCGTGGTCATGCGCGAGCGCTGGCGTGTCCTGCAGCGCGACTCTGGCTGGAACGCCACCGACGACCGGCTGCTAGCGCTGCACCAGAGCGGCAGCTGCGCCGGCTGGCTGGCGCAGCTCTGTCCCGGGCGCGTGGGCGGCTCCGCGAACCAGTCGGCCGGCGCGGGGAACCAGTCTGCCGGCGAGAACCAGTCCACGGCCCCCTGGCCGGGGTGCCCCGCCGTGGACGCCGCGTGCGCCGGCACCGCCCGCGCCGTGCTGCCCGGTACACGCTCGCTGTGCTGCGGAGCTACGAGGCGGCCCGGTACACGCTCGCGTACTACCGGGCGCTGCACACGCTCGTGACCAACTACGATGTGGCCTGGTTCGAAGCCTTCCGCGGGGCGGAGCTCGCGGACGAGGACCTCCGCAGCACGGGGCCGGGGGAAGCCACCTACCGCGCCGAGGTGCGGCGCTGGTTCCTGGCCTGGGACCTCGAGCGCGAGGCCGCGCGGGACGCGCTGCTCGTCCGCCACGAGTACGAGGCACGCCGCGCCAGGGCGCGCCGCTGCTACGAGGCGCCACACGCGGACTGGTCGCCCCCGCCGCGGCGGGCCGCCACGGCCTGGCTCCTGCTGGAGCAGCCGTGCCTGGCGCAGTGGGGCCTGCCGGCCGGCTGCCTCACGTCCGAGGACGCAGCGGCGGAGTCCGGGCGCCCGGCTGCCGACCACTGTGGTTTCTCGGCGGGGGGCGCTCGTTTCTGGCAGGGCGAGGAGGAGCTGGCGGCCGCCGTCGCGCAGACGGACGCATCCCCCTCTTGGGCCAGCTCGCCCTGGGCGCGGTTCCGCCGGGGTACGCACCCCCTGGCGTTAGCAGAGGTGGAGCCGTACGAGCTGCTGCGCTACCACGCGCCGCGCTTCGTGGGCTGCCTGGCCGTCCCGGCCGTGTCCGGGCCGGGCGTGAGCGCCGGCTACGACCTGGGCTGGCGGGGCGGCGGCGGCACTACCGAGTACCTGCACGCCGACCCGCTGCCGCTGTGCCGGCCGGACGTGCTGGGCCCCCGCCAGCCGTGCTCGCGCCTGGCACCGGACCGCGCCGCCGCCTGGTTCTGCTACGTGGCCTGGCGCCACTGGGTGCTGCTCGAGGCCTTCACGCACGGCGAGGACCGCCTCGGCCCCGGCCAGCCCTTCTGCGACCGCCTCGACCTGCCGCTCTGGCGCACGGAGCCCGCACTCGCGCTCGGCGCCTCGCACTGCTGCGCCGTGCCCCTGTGCACGCTGCCCGTGGCCCCCGGCTTCGACTGGGCCGCCGCGGCGCGCGCCGCCGCGCCCGCCGGCGCCGCCTGGTGGACGGGCTCGGCCGCGCCCGACGTGCCCGAGGCCGCCCTGAGCCGCGACCCGGCCAAGACCCCCTGCGGCTGGAGCCGGGGGGTGTGCCTGGCCGGCCCGGGCCGCTGCGAGTGTGACTTGTACTTCCAGACCCGGCCCAACACCGATGCAGTCAACCTAGTGTACGCCGCCGACGGCCGCGCCCGCGTGCCGCGCTCGCTGCGCGAGGACGCGTGCGCCGTCGACATGCGCCAGACCTGCTACAGCGACGCGCTCGGCGCCGACACGGCGTGCAACCACCCCCGCGGCGAGTGCGTGCTCTTTTTCGCCGCGGGCCAGGAGCGCACGACCCGGTGCCGCTGCGGCGGCTACGCCAGGACCGACGACGGCCGCTCCTGCTTCGAGCTGGAAGAAGACGACCCGGACTACTGCACGGCGTTGCCCGCCCAGGGCTTCGTGGACAACGGCTACACCAGCTACCCGGGCGGCTACCCCGCCTCCTGCACCGTCCCGCCCCCGGGCTGCTACTACGCCGCGGAGGGCCGGGCCTGCCAGCGCGCCAGCGCCCGCGCCGCCGACCGCAGCGAGTGCTTCAGCTGCGTCCTGCCCCTCCTCAACCTGCGCAGCACTGCCGGCCAGGCCACGGGCCAGTGCACGGGCGGCCCGCCCCGCTGCGCCTGCGAGCCGGGCTTCTTCGGCGCCTACTGCGAGTACGTCACGGTCGACGGCGGCTGCTTCAGCTCGCGGCTCGTGCGCGAGGGGCGCAGCGACTGTGCCTGGAACTGGTACCTGGGCCAATGGGAAAAGCTCGGGAGTCCAACATCCCGACCTGCTCGTCCCCGGCTCGCGCCTCTTCCCGCAACGCCAGTGCGCCCTGCCGGCCTGCTCCGGCCGCGGCGCCTGTGTGCAGGAGCGTGCGTTCCCCGACCTCGCGCACGACTTCGACGCCCTGCCCCCCCTCGGCGGCTTCAGCTACCGGGTGTACCCGTCGCAGCTGCCCGGCTACGCCGACAACTACCGCGCCGAGGCGGAGGCCAACCGCACCAGGTACGCGCGCTCGCTGGAGCAGCGCTGCATGTGCGAGCCCGGCCGTCGCGGCCGTTTCTGCGAGCGCAAGCCGTGCGTGCCGGCCTGCCACGAGTCTGCGTCCTGCCTCGAGGACGTCGGCGGGCAGTCCTTCTGCGTCTGCCCCCGGGACGGCCTAGGCGTGTGCCTGCGGGCCGACAATAGCACCTGCCGCTGTTACAACCAGCGCCACCCGGAGCTAGCCGAGCGCGCGAGAACGTGCGGGGCCAGCACACGCAGCCGGCTGGTGCGGGGCCAGGCCGGCGCCTGGCGCTGTGAGTGCCTGGCCGGGTTCGAGTACGCCGCGCCCGCCGCCAGCTGGGTCCCGCTGCCCCCCAGCCCGGCCCCCAGCCCGCCCCGGCCCGGCCCGACGCCCGGCCCGGCCAGCGGCAGTGCCAGCCCGCCGGCGGGGCCGGGCGCCACCCCCAGCCCCTGCGGCAGCCCGGCCCCGCTGGCGGGCTGGCAGCTCCTGCTGCCCAGACACCTCTGGCCCAGCGCCTCGCCGGCCGCGTGCCAGGCCTGAGGCGCCCGGTCCCGCACCAGCCGGAGGAGGAGGCCGGCGAGCGGACAGGGCCCGCCCGGGCCCCCTTTCCCTCCCCTGACCCACCGGGGAGGGAAGAGGTGGGGAAGGAGGAAGAAAAAGGGGCAGGCGTAGCTCAAAACACTCGACGGCGTTAGAAAGTAGCAAAGCTTCAACCGGATCCTCCCCTCCCCCGCAATCCCTCCTTCTCGTCCCCTCCTTTTCTGATTAAAGGAGCTCGCAACTCTCGCAGAAGGATGTCAAGCCCCCGCAGCAAGCCGCAGGCCTGCGGCCAATGTGAGATTAAGTCACTGCTGGCAAAGCACCGAGACACGTACACTGCCACGGGAATCCTGTCTATAGTCTTGGCCCAGAAAGAAGACTCGACGCGCGTAGTTCTGATTGGAGAGAGCCACGTTGACCACGACGAAGTGTTTACAGACGCACAAAAAGCCGCGGTCGCCGAGTTGCTAAAAGCGTTGGTGAAATGGTCACGACCTGGCATTACTAAGAAGTGGACTTTTATCTACGAACATTCGGATCAAAACATTCAGTTGCCACCGGAGGAAGTTGATCTGTCACGCCCCGAGTTCGGCGGCGCTGACTGGTGCATTACAAGAGGCCGTTGTAGTCTGAGAACCTTCTTCACACAAATGCACAGATTCTCGTCCGCGGGCCTACAGCTAGCCAGGGGATTCGCTGAAGCAGAAAAGGCGAGCTTGCTACCTGGTGACGCTCGGTACCTGGCCAAGACGTACCAAACCACGAATGGCACTGAAGAAACTAAGGAGTTTATCTGCTACCACAGCTTCCACGGCTTCGGCGATCTGTCAAGGCAAGATTCCCTGGCTATACTCGCGTATTGGGAAAAATGGACAGGAGGCGTTGATCTTCCAACTTCCCTGGCCAAAGAACACCAAGCAACGATTCTTGCAGGCAACGAATTCAGGCATTCTCTAGACGCCTGGGCCGGGGCCTTGCAAAAGATCAAACCGGATGAACGACTCCGCCTACTGAAAAGTCTGCGCCAAGCCGCGGCGAGTCTAAAGCAAAAAGCAACAAAAGCAGGGGGCCCCGACACTTACACCTTGTACACCAACGTGTGCAGTTTGGTGCTGGAGGTCTATACCGCGGCGTCCGTGCTGCGATGCAAGAAACCCGCGCTCGTCTATACCGTTGCAGCACACACTGGGTCCATCGTGAAGCTGTTGCAATCGAGTCGTTCGCTAACTGTTATCGACACGCTGCCAGTCAATCTAAAGGAGGAGTGCCCGCGGGTTTCCTGGCTCTAGGTCTTGGGGAGGAGGCGATGCTTGCCAGCTTGTTTTGGCTTCCAGGAATGGTCAAGGGTGCCTAGCCATGGTCAGCCATGAGTTGTCGCGTGGGAGGCCAGCTGTCGGCACCGAGCTCGGCGTGCAAGAGTCAACAAGTCACGGCCGGCCCGGGGCCTGACCCCGAAGCTCTGCAGCTCTCTCATTAAAAAAAAGGCACCGGGTCGTGATGCTATGCTTGGCAAGATAATTTCTTTTAATAGCCCTTTTTTTCCTGGGGTGGGGAAGAAGAGGGAAAAGAGGGGGGGGGGCAACTCCGCCCCAGAAAAGAGACAGCGGCAGGGGCTCGGGGTGATGTGCTCGGGGGGGGGGGGGGGGGCGAGGGTGGGTGAGGCCAAGGAGCAGGAAAATGCAGCGCGAGCGTTGCTGGTCACGACGGGGGGTAGTAGCAACTTCTCTCTGACCGCCCACGCCTGTCCTTCTCTTTGCCTGGACGGAGTTGGCCTAAGCTTGGCAGAGAAAGCTGGGTTCGGCTGAGCCGGGGGCAGGGGTATGGACGGCGGGAGGAGGGACGCGGACAGAGGAAGGAGGGGCGCCTTCCCCCGGGGGCTAGGCGGCGAGTTCGGTGATGGTCACTAGGCTCTGCTCGCCGGGGGCCGTCGTGTAGCTGTTGGCGCCCTGCGTGGTGCCGTTCACCTGCAGCCACACGCACGCCCCGGCCTGCACGTCCAGCACGCCCGCCAGGCTGAGCGCGGCGCCGTTCTCCCAGGCGGTGGCGCCGCCCCCGCGAGCGCTCGTGGCCGGCCAGCGCGGCCCCTGGTACGTCTCGGCAATAGGCATGACGCCTGAGTCTACGAGCACGAAACCCGCCCCGAACGCGAAGCCGCCCGGGTTGACGGTGTTCTGTAGCGCAAGCTGCGCCGTCACTAGCCAGCGCCTGGTTATCCCCAACGCGTTGCACCACCCCGTATAAAAACTTGACGTAGTCTGCCAACTGATGCGCCCCGCGGCCGGCGCGACGAGCGGCGTGCCGCTGAGCAGCAGCCCGGCCGCCACGCCGTGTGTGAAGGTCTGCGCAGCCGTTGACACCCACTGGCCGGCAGTGAAGGTGACCGCGTCGATAGCCCCCGCGCCATCGAGCTGCAGCAGCTGCGCCCGGGGGGGTAGCGACGCTGGCAGCAGCAGGTCGACAGCGCCGCGGCTCGCGACCGTGCTCGAACCCACGCGCAGCAGCTGCTGGGCCCGCGCGATAGCGTAGTCGACGTAGGCCCTGTTGACGAGGTGCGTGGGGTCGGACGGCCCCACTATTTCTTCCCAATCAAAGCGTACTTGCTTGATGATACAGGGATGCTTCAGCGCCGGCTGCAGGGCCAAAAACATGGAATCGACGTAAATAGTCGGCACGAGGAACTCCACGTATCGAGCAGTGGCTGCACTGGTGGGCAGCAGTGCATATCAGTACTCGTGGTGCCGGACCACGTGTAGGCAGTAGCTTGCGCGTGCCACATATCCCACTGTACACCATTGAGTGACGTGGCGACGTACCAAGTGGTGGGCGCGCCGTAAAAGGAGGGTACAGCCAAAACATTACGAACGACTGCTTTGAGGTAGTAGCGCCGAAGCAGTACGGTTCGTCCAAGGTCGAGCCGGAGCCACTCGCCAGTGTAGTTGGCACCAGAGTACAGCCTCGTAGCGTTGGACAAGTAGGCCAGCGACCTGTTCCAGGCTTCCTCCGAGGACCAGTAGTTTTCTAGCGGAAGGCCCAGTGGGTCCAACGTTAGCCCGAAAGCCCCGAATGCGTCTCCCTGCCGCGTAGCATTGCCCGTGATGGTGGTGCCGGTAGTGGCCATCGCGGAGGAGGCGGACGCGACGAGGGGGGCGGGGGCCGTGTTGTTGGTCATGTTCGGGCTCGTGTTCACCCACACCGTCTGGTTGGGTAGCGAGGCCGGGAGCGGCACGCTGTGCGCGCTAAGGTTGTTCACGTGGGCCAGCAGCGCCGCGAGGGTGGCGGCCCCGAGCTGCTCCGCCGTCACTTGGTGCGGGTTGGCGCAGTCTTGCAGGTGCGGGTGCACTTGCGTGGCGCCGGCCGCGTCCACTGCCAGCAGCTGGGCATCGCCCGCCGGCAATGACGCCGGGGCCCGGAGCCTGCCGCCGACCAGCCCGTCCACGTACGCGACGGTGGCGGCGCAGAGCTGCGCCGCCGTCACCCGGTGGGGGTTGCCGTAGTCCTGCAGGTGCTGGTGCGCGTGGGTGGCGCCGGCGGCATCCACTGCCAGCAGCTGCGCGTCGCCCGCCGGCAGCGACGCCGGGGCACGGAGCCTGCCGTCGACCAGCCCGTCGACGTACGCGGGGGTGGCGGCCCCGACCTGGGCCGCCGTCACCCGGTGCGGGTTGTCGTAGTCAGCCAGATGCGTGGGGCACACGCTCGAGCAGTCGGGCAGCGGCTGGCTGTGTGCGCTCAGGTTGTGGACGTGGGCCAGCAGCGCCCCCACGGTGGCGGCGCCCAGCTGTGCCGCGGACACTCGGTGCGGGTTGTCGTAGTCGGCCAGGTGCGCCGGGCACACGCTCTGGCAGTCGGGCACGTACTGGCATCCCGCCCTGCACCGGACCGCCAACAGCAACCACGGCCACC
Source organism: Paulinella micropora (assembly GCA_019918135.1). Lineage (NCBI taxonomy): Eukaryota > Cercozoa > Imbricatea > Euglyphida > Paulinellidae > Paulinella > Paulinella micropora. The sequence goes on from WBZZ01001454.1 coordinate 40,262, forward strand.
AAGCTAAGCTGGCCGGTGGCATGGCTAGTGCTTTGTCGGGTGTTCTGTCCCCGGCCCCCTTTTTCTTCTTTTGCGCTAACGTGCGGCTCGCGACAGCAAGCCAAGACGGCAGGGGGGAGTCCGCCCTCCCCCTGCCCGGCCCGGCCCCTCCCTCACCAGCGGTGCGCAGGGCCACGCCAGCCTCCCCCAGCCCCCCCCCCCCTCTTCCGCTTCCCTCCTTGCTCGGCACGTCTGGGAGGGTCAAGGCGTGGCCGCAGTCCCCTCGGGTCTTGAACACGTCGCCGCGGGCGGCCGGTCACCGGCCAGGGCTACGCGGCAGTACGCGCGCCCACGACCGGGCGCCCGTGGGGGGTCCAGCGGGCGGGCCGGTAGTAGCGAGGCGGGGGGCGGACGGGGGGCAGCCTCCTCCTCCACCCTCTCCCCCCCCCCCCCCGCGCACAACCGGGGGCCCGCGCGTCCGTGCTGCGGTGCGGGAGGCCCGCGCTCGTCTCTACAGGTGCTGGACACACTGGGTCCATCGTCAAGCTGTTGGAATCGAGTGGTTTACTAACTGTTATCGACACGCTGCCAGTCAATCTAAAGGAGGAGTGCCCGCGGGTTTCCTGGCTCTAGGTCTTGGGGAGGAGGCGATGCTTGCCAGCTTGTTTTGGCTTCCAGGAATTGTTAAGGGTCATGGTTAGCCATGAGTTGTCGCGTGGCCAGCTGTCGGCACCGGGCTCGGCGTGCAAGTGTCAACAAGTCACGGCCGGCCCGGGGCCTGATCCCGAAGCTCTGCAGCTCTCTCATTAAAAAAAGGCACCGGGTCGTGATGCTATGCTTGGCAAGATAATTTCTTTTAATAGTCCTTTTTTTCCTGGGGTGGGGAAGAAGAGGGAAAAGAGGCGGGGGGGGGGCAACTCCGCCCCAGAAAAGAGACAGCGGCAGGGGCTCGGGGGGGGAGGGGCGCGGGCGGGCCTGCCAGCGGGCAGGAAGGAAAATGAAGCGCGACCGTTGCTGGTCACGGCGGGGGGTAGTAGCAACTTCTCTCTGACCGCCCACGCCTGTCCTTCTCTGCTGGCTGATTCTCTGGCCTAAGCTTGGCAAAGAAAGCTGGGTTCGGCTGGGCCGGGGGCAGGAGTATGGACGGCGGGGGGGGGGGGGGGGGCGCGGACAGAGGAAGGACGGGGCGCCTGCCCCGGGCTAGGCGGCGAGTTCGGTGATGGTCACCAAGGTCTGTCGGCCGGGGGCCGTCGTGTAGTTGTTGGCGCCCTGCGTGGTGCCGTTCACCTGCAGCCACACGCACCACCCGGCCTGCACATCGAGTACGCCCGAGAGACTAAGCGAGGCGCCGTCCCCCCAGGCGGTGGTGCCGTCCCCGCGAGCGCTCGCGGCTAGCCAGCTCGGCCCCTGGTAGAACGTGGGATCAGGCAGGCCGACCGAGTCTGCGAGACCAAAGCCCGCCTCAAACGCGAAGCCGCCCGGGTTGACGGTGTTCCGCAGCGCAAGCTGCGCAGTCAGTAGCCAGCGCCTGGTTGTCCCCAACGCGTTGCACCACCTCGTGTAATTACTAGCAGAATTGTATTGGGCGATGCGTCCCGCGGTCGGAGCCACGAGCGGCGTGTCACTGGCGAGCACCCCGGCCACCACGCCGTGCCCAAAGGTTTGCGTAGCCGTGGACCCCCACTGGCCGGCGGTTAAAGTGACCGCATCGATAGCCCCCGCGCTGTCGAGCTGCAGCAGCCGCGCCTGAGGGGCAGTGACGACGGCAGCAGCAGGTTGACGCCGCCGCGGCTCGCGATCGTGCTCGAACCCACGCGCAGCAGCTGCTGGGTCTGCGCGATAGCGTAGTCGACGTACGCCCTGTTGACGACGCGCGTGGGCTCGGACGGCCAAGCTATTTCATGCCAATCGAAACGTACTTGCTTGATTAGGCAGGGGTGCTTCATCGTCGGATATCCAGTCAAGACTACGGTAGCGACGAAAATAGTCGGCACGAGCAACTCCAAGTATCGAGCAGTGGCTGCGCTGGTGGGCTGCACTGCGTACCAGTACTCCGTGTTGCCAAACCACGTGTACGCACTACTCTGTGAGTGCCACATACTCCAGTCGACGCCGTTGACTGACGTAGCGGCGTACCAAGTGGTGGGCGCACCGTAAAAAGCAAGACCCAGAGTATTATTTCTAATAGATGCTTTGAGGTAGTAGCCCGGGGCCAGGCGGCGCGGCCGCGCAGGCCGCCAGGTCGCTGAGCGGCGGGGTCAGCTGGAACGACGACTGCGCCGCGTAGCAGTTGGCGTCGCGCAGCGCGCGCGGCAGCAGCGCCAGGCCGTCGGGCGACCAGTGGGCGCCGCAGTCGCAGCCCACCAGGCTAGCACTGCTCCAGGGGTCGGCGGCCACGTGGCGCCGGGCACGGCTCGTGCAGAAGGGGTCGGTCCAGGCGTCGCGGGCCCACCCCTCGGCGCAGGTCAGGGAGCCCGCGTGGCCGGCGCACGAGCGCGCCAGGAACCGGCAGCGGTCGCGGGCCAGGGCCAGGCCCCAGCGCGGCCGCGGCGGCGGCACAGCCGGGCGGTGAGCGCCAGCCGCCGGGCCACGCCGGTGGTGCGCGGCACAAGCTCACGCCCCAGCGCGAGGCGTTCAGCCAGGCCGCCACGGCGCCCGGGGCCGGGGCCCAGGCCCGTCGGCGTTCCGGGCGCACGTGCAGTCCGCGCCCAGCCCCTGGACGGCGGCCGCGGCCGGCGGGTCCGACGGGCAGGCAGCAGGAGCTGGCACAGTTCCCCGGGCTGTCGCAGCAGCCACCACCCGGGCGGGCGGCAGTCGAGAAGCCGGAAGGGCGCGTCGTCCGGCGCCGTGCATGAGTACGCCGGGCCCGGCGCCGCCACGCACACCACGCGCGACGCGCCGCACGCGAACGCCAGCGAGGCCGGGCGGGCGCAGGGGTGCGCCCAGACGCACTGCCACCACCGCGCGTCCGGCTCAGTCGTCGCGGCCGCCTGGCACAGCTGGGCCCCGCACGACACATTGAAGCCGGCCGGGCAGTCCGGACAGCCGCTGCGGTTGCTGCTCAGGGGCAGCCCGTCGGGGCCCAGGTACGTGCGCAGGCCGCCATCGAGCGGGCCCGCCTGCCACCCCCGGCCCAGGTCCACGGCGGCGGGCGGGCCGGGCCCGGCCTGGCACCAGGCCACGAGCCTGGCACACGCCTCTGCGCGGGCGGCGGCCCCGCGGGCGGCGTCCAGGACCGCGGCGGGCAGCGGCAGCGAGCAGGTGCCCCGGCTCTGCCCCCAGACGCATGACGCCCCCACCTGGGGCAGGCCGGCGCCGTCCACGCCCTGCCGCTCGCTCAGCAGGCACGTGACCGCGGCCGGCTCGCCCGGCCCGCACGTCCCGACCCAGCGGCCCGCCAGCACGGCCTCGGTGGCGGGCCCGCCGCACTCGGCCGCCGCCTCGCCGGGCGCCAGATACAGCTGTTCCGACTGGACGACGTAGAAGCAGGCGCGCGCGTTCGTCAGCGCGGGCGCCACCGAGGCGGCCGGGCCCGGGCGCGGCCGGGGCGGACGGCACAGCCCGTACTCGCCGAGCAGCCACAGCGGCGCACAGTCGCCGGCGTCGGCCGCGCGGGCCACGACGTCGGCGCCGACCCCGCGGGCCCACCACACGAGCTGGTCGGTCGTGGACCAGCACTCGTACGTGCGCGGGCCGTCGGCCCGGCACTCGAGCGCGTGGTACAGGCACGAGAAGGCGCTGAGGACGCTGCACGCGAACGGGCACCAGTCCACGCTCACGCGCGGGGCCGGCGGCGTGCCGCCGCCCGCCGGCGGCGGAGCCAGGCACGCGTCGCACAGGGCTTCGCCGGCCCGCGCGCGCAGGCCCGGGCCCTCTGCCAGCCACG
>WBZZ01001455.1:0-10000 GCA_019918135.1 Paulinella micropora
CTTAACATCACGAAACGCTCAAGCCCCGTGGGACTTGGCTATCGTCATACCGCCGACTGACAGTTCTGTGCCAGTGACAGTCGCGCGGGCTATGTTCTCCCTTCGCAAGCCGTTTGCTCTGCTCATGCAGGATGACCGCGTCGATTACATCCCGCACCGTACCCTTCCACAGGAAACTGTGACTCGATGAGTGTCACCAAATCCAATTTGAAGACAACTTAGTGTGGTTAGTCTTTTGCCTTCGCATGGAATGAAACTACAGTTACACTCTTGTCGCTACTTCGCACGCTTCTCGCGTCACTCCACCAAGCCAATCTTGATATCGTTTTAGACGAAATAAGCAAAGCTCAAGAAGTAGCTACCCGCTTTCACTCTCAAGTAGGTTTTACACATCGTAATGGCTTCACCCGCCACTCGCCAAGCGCTTTTCCCATTTGAATCGTCATCGTCCATGACAGGAGTATCCATGTACTAGTCCTTGATCGCCTCTTGTGCCTGCAGGTCAACGATTATTCTCACCGTGGGCCGAACTTGAACCCCTCAGTTGTTATATCAGCACTACATACTTGGTGCTTCATTAGTTCATCTTAGCTATGTGATACCCGGCCACCTAATTCTCTACGGCTCGACATCGCCTCCCGATATATATCATTGCTCGCTACTGCGCCTCAATTGTCACAGTCCCGCTGCAGATCATGCCACGGATATCCGGCCCCGGCTGATCATCATCCGCATCGCGCCAGTACAGACGCATCATTCTTCTACTCTCCAATGATTTAAGAGATTCACCCACCTCTCAAGTTTTCAAGTCCGTTTTGCAATTTTTTTTAGTGAGACAACATACTTCGTTCGTTACAATAATCACTCATTCTGTACGCAATTCAACTCAACAGTTAGGTCTGGGGAGGGGAGCTATCAGACTTAGCACCTTATTAATAACGACAGACTAAAACTTTTACAGTTGATAAGTCACTCTTTTTGACCGGTTCATCAGATTCTCCTCTGCACGACGTTTCGACTTCACTAACTAGTTTTCGATTTCGTTCAGAAATGATTTCAAACTATAAGTCAAAGATCTTTTTAGAAAAGATTAATCATTGCCTTTTTCCTCCATATATTGCATTTTCCCCTAACTTCCCGTGAAACACGTTTTACGGTAAATTTGTGGACAAGGAAATAAACGGAAGAACGCAATGTTTGACTGTCATCTTTGCCGTTCCCAGTCATTCTCGCTTAGCCTTCCCAAATCAGTTTGATTTTCGAGTTCACCAACCCGACACTACCCGTTTTATGACTGTTAACTTGAAGACAGAAGACGCTATCCGTTTGAGAACTGGAGACCTCACAATCTACGTTTGACACTTGATCGTAAGTTGCATCCAAGCTTGCCAAGAGTTCGAAATTACGTAAATAAAGGAAGTGACCTCTCTACTATTTACTGGTATTTCACCTGCTCTCATTGAGTCAGGACTCAAAGCAGCCATAGTGTTCTATTAAGAGTTCGTTGTATCTGCCTACTTGAAGAGTTGTATACAAACTCACAGTCACACTGTTGTTTTATTTCCAACTACTGCAACACTACTGCCCCACTACTGCCCTACTACTGCCTCATCACTAGTTGAAGTTTTTCCAACAGTCCAACTTTATTCTTTTGTATGTTTTAACAAATTGTCACGCTGTTGTTGGATTTTCCACTGCTGCCCTACTACTGCCCCACTACTGCCACACTATGCCCCACTATGCTCCACTACTGCCCTACTACTGCTTTATCACAAGTTGACGTTTTCCAACAGTCCAACTTTATTATTTTAACAAATTGTCACACTCTTGTTGGATTTCCCACTACTGTCCCACTACTGCCCTACTACTATGAAGCGCAAGCGAAAATGATTATGCGTTTAGTACTACGACACTTGCAGCGGATTCTTTGCCCCGTCTTGCACAGGTTTTTCATCAATAGTTAGGTCCTCACTACAACCATACCGTGCTGTAAACATGCTTGGAGAATTCACTAAGTGGGTTGCTCACGTGCTTTCTCACTTGCCAGGCTTGCTTCTTCCAGCAAGCTTTTGCACACTTCAATGGGAAAACCCATCAGGCTGACAAAGCATAAACAAGGCTTCTTTGGCACAAAATTAGACATCACGATTATTGCATATTGTCATGATGTTATTTGTGCCTGTAAATCATCAGTTTAAAAAACAAAAGACAAACCTTGGAAAGAAGACGGATAGCTTATCCAAAACACAGAGAGGAAAGCAAACATATATACTATAATATAAAAACGGACGGGCAGACACATACAGCCTGGGAAGAACCAAAAAAAAAAAAAAAAAAAAAAAAAAAAAAAAAAAAAAAAAAAAAAAAAAAAAAAAAAAAAAAAAAGTAGACAGAAGGAAGAAGAAAGGGAGAAGGGAAAAATGTAGAAGAAGAAGGCAGAAGAAGAGGTAGTATAGCGGAGTTCTGTACTGGTACAAGTAGTAGAAGTGGTGGTAGAAGTAGAAGTAAAAGTAGTAGTAGTAGTAGTAGTAGTAGTAGTAGTAGAAGAAGAAGAAGAAGAAGAAGAAGAAGAAGTAGGAGGAGGAGGCACAAAAGAACAGGAAGAAAACGAAGAAGAAGAAGGAGCAAAGGAGAAGGAGGAGGAGGAAGAGGAAGAGGAAAGGAAAAAAAAGAGCAAGGAAAAAACAAAGAAGAAAAACAGCAAAGGAGGAGGAGCAGGAGGACGAGGACGAGAAGAAAGAGCGGCAGCAGCTTGACGACGAGGAGAACAGCAAGCATGAGGAATAGAAGAAAAAAAAAGGAGGAAAAGAAAGAAAAGAAGAAGCAAGGAGGAGGAACAGGCGTATATGATGTACAAATTGCGTACCAGCTTTGACTCCCCGAACGCTCTCCTAAATACCTAGACACCAGAGACCAGGAAGTTTGGGGCCATATTAATAGAAAGGTTGAGTCCATACGGCCAGACAAGAGGATCGTCCACTATGTAGCCTCCAGCACAGCCGATTAAGACTCCGTTCGCTATCAATTGCTCCAGTACACTTTCCTGAGCCAGCAATATGCAAGTGAGTATGAAATCCTACGACTCGGAAAGGAACCTGTTTTGCTTCAGAATACAACATATATATGAAGTGGGCTTCCATGCCATGAATGAATACCGTGCGGTTGAGTTCACTGTTACAAAGGCGCTTTCAGATAAACCCAAAACGAAAATGGCATGCTTTGAATCTATCATGCGCAAAACTAGGAAAATGTATGCTTTTGTATGAGGCATCAGTTCCGAGTTTGAAAGCTTTGAAGATCAGTTTTGTGATAATTTACCGGCATTCTCTTGTAAATTTGCTGGCACGTCGCGTTACCCTGCAGACCCGACACTTACAGTGAGGCAGGATCTGAGCAACTTGAAAGTAAAAGCACAGAAAATGGCATGATCTTCTTGCTCTTGTCGTTTGTGATTAACAAATCGCCAACAAAGCTTGCTGATTGAAAAAGCTGTGGCACACCTGAAAGCGGCGTCTTGTCTTAGTGTTGCAGACCACAACGGTCGTACAGGCACATACAGGAGATACCTGGTATTGTGCCCACCATTTTCGCAGCTCCTACCAACAGGCCCCAGCAAAATCGATGTGCGATCTGAAGCTACATGCTCTCACCTCGATTGAGGAGGGCTTTTCGCGAATGACTCCTTCAAAGTGCGCCATCTACAGACAGTAGCAAAACTGTCGAAAAATTATCATGCCAAATGGTCATTTCTGATTAACAACGGCGGAAAGAGAAAGACAGAAAGGCAGTTGAGAAGAATGAGAGAAGGCTCACAGCGTCGGCGGTAACAAGAAGCGACTCGGGGGCGTCCTCCTGGATGAAGAACAATCGTAACATGAAATATTAATAGAGCAAGGTAAAGGAGGAGCAGACTGACGGGTAAAACAGAGAGGATGCGATCTGCCTTCGCGTTGGCCACCACTGCACTCAACTCCGCTGCATCAGAACGTTCCCTAGATCAATAAGGATACGAAGCGTTAGACATCAAACAGTGCAAGATGAGGAGTTTTAGACAATCTATGTACAGGCACTCACTGTTCGCTTTACTTGGTGCAGACTCCGTTGGATTCTTCTCATACTCTGTACCCATGAGTGGATTCTTCTCATACTCTGTGGCCATGAGTGAATTTGATGGGATTTTTGAACATCTAGCCGACACTGATCGTTCGCTCAATTTGTGCAGCAATATGTTTTTTCTTCGTCTTCTTCGTCTTCTTCTTCTTCTTCTTCCTTCTTCCTTCCTCTTTCTCCTCTTTCTTCTTTTCTTCTTTTTCTTCTTCTTCTTCTTCTGTTTCTTTTTCTTCTTCTTTTTCTTCTTCTTCTTCTTCTTCTTCTTTTTCTTCTTCTTTTTCTTCTCTTTCTGCTTCTTTTTCTGCTTCTTTTTCTGCTTCTTTTTCTGCTTCTTTTTCTGCTTCTTTTTCTGCTTCTTTTTCTGCTTTTTCTTCGTCTCTTTCTTCGTCTCTTTCTTCGTCTTTTTCTTCGTCTTTTTCTTCGTCTTCTTCTTCTTCTTCTTCTTCTTTTTCTTCTTCTTCTTCTTCTTCTTCTTCTTCTTCTTCTTCTTCTTCTTCTTCTTCTTCTTCTTCACTGCCACCACCACAACCACCACCGCTACTACTTCTACTTCAACTTCTACTTCTACTGACTACTGACTTACTGACTTACTTTCTTACTTTCTTTCTTTCTTTCTTCTTTCTTCTTCTTCTTCTTCTTTCTCCGCCCCCCCCCGCCCCCCCCCCCCCTTTCTCTCTCTCTCTCCCTTCTTTGCCTTTCCTCTTTGTGTCTCTCCCTTTTCTCCCTAAAACAAGTCCTGAACTGCTTCTTGCACAGCTTTTTAAAGCGTTGGAAAATTATTCCTAGCCAGTTCCCTAATTCACACGAATCTTATTATTGACCACAGAACCAACCAAACAGAGGCCGAGCAGGACCATTCCAATAGCCAGCTCACTTCTCAGTCCCATAAAAAGGTGGTGATTGTTAGCACACCTGTACTAAACACCAACTACTAAAATATCCGAATTCATGCTTCGAGAATTCTTCGTCCTGACACAGTTACTAGCGTTCTTGAAATACGAGCACGATAGTGTTCTGGGCCTGTCCTGAAATGCAAGCATATATGCGTCAAAGCTTTGTCCTGCATGCTAAAATGAAGCTTGATGAAGTGCGGAGCGAAGAAGCAGAAGCAGAGGCAGGGCACAAACAGAAAACGAAGAAGAAGCAGCAGCATAAAGAGAACGAGGAGGAGAAAGAGGAGGAGGAGGAGGAGAAGAGAAGAAGAAGAAGAAGAAGAAGAAGAAGAAGAAGAAGAAGAAGGAAGAAGAAGAAAGACGAAGAAAGAAGAAGAAGAAAGAAGAAGAAGAAAGAAGAAGAAGAAAGAAGAAGAAGAAAGAAGAAGAAAGAAGAAGAAGAAAGAAGAAGAAAGAAGAAGAAAGAAAGAAGAAGAAAGAAGAAGAAAGAAGAAGAAGAAAGAAGAAGAAAGAAGAAGAAAGAAGAAGAAGAAGAAGAAGGAGGAGGAGGAGGAGGAGAAGAAAGAAGAAGAAGAAGGAGAAGAAGAAGAAGAAGAAGAAGAAGAAGAAGAGGAAGAGGAAAAGAAGAAGAAGAAGAGGAGGAGGAGGAGGAAGAAGAAGAAGAAGAAAAGGAAGGAGAAGAGGAAGAAGAGGAGGAGCAGGAAGAAGAAGAAGAAGAAGAGGAGGAGGAATAAGAAGAGGAAGAAGAAGAGGAAGAAGAAGAGGAAGAAGAAGAGGAGAAGAAGAGGAGAAGAAGAAGGAGAAGAGGAAGAAGAAGAGGAAGAAGAAGAGGAAGAAGAGGAAGAAGAAAAGAAAGAAGAAGAGGAAGAAGAAGAGGAAGAAGAGGAAGAAGAAGAGGAAGAAGAAGAGGAAGAAGAAGAGGAAGAAGAAGAGGAAGAAGAAGAGGAAGAATAACTGGAAGAATAACAGGAAGAAGAGGAAGAAGAAGAAGAGGAAGAGGAAGAGGAAGAAGAGGAAGAAGAAGTGGAAAAGCAACAGCAGAAGGAAGAAGGAGAAGAAGAATATAGGGAGGAAAGGAAAGAAGAAGAAGAAGAAGAATAAGAAGACGAAGAAGAAAAAGAGCAACAACACAAACAAGAGCAGAAAGAAGCAGAAGAATAGAAGTAATGACGGGGATGGGTTATTGGAAGGGAGAATGAAGATAGAAAGGACCGCGGGAGTGCCGATCCAGGCACTGTGAGAGCTCGTTCATCCTGCAGATGATATAAGGCTGGGTAAAAGGGCGCAAAGACAGCTCCAGACCAGGTCTGCAGTAATTACAGTGAACCTGACACCAGCCTGTGTCAGAAGATGCTACAGCCCCATAAAGTATGTTTTGACAGAGTAGAGAACATAGCGGTACGTGGCGAAGGGTGCACACCTTTCTAGCTGCAGAAGCGGAGCCAAGGATCACAGGTAGGCTGACTCTACCACATCCAAATGCCAACTGAGACAAGCGATAGGACTGAGCATACAAGTCTGGGAGCGAGAGGGGGCCAGTGGGGTAGGGAGAGGGCAAGAGGATGACTAGAAATAAGTGTCTGTGTGTGTGTGGGGGGGGGGGGGGGGGGGGGGGGGGGGGGGGGGGGGGGGGGGGGGGGGGGGGGGGGGAAGCACATAGCGTTTGAGCTTTCTCTGCGTTTGGTTGTATTTGGTTGTGTGGTAGGAATAAAATTAACAGTCCAGTTAGTACCTGATACGAGATACCGACAATTCACCAAGCTGCGAACCAACGGAGGTGGTGTTGGTGTCACTTGCGACCCTTGCATGTCTAGTGGCTTCTGCTTCCAGTTTGGCCAAGGCAGTGAGCATTTCTGTATCCAGTTGGCGCGCGTTAACGCGGCCAGGTTCTGTGCGCATGTATTGGGTGCTCAGCAGCTTCAGCTTCTCATTGTAGTGCTGCCGGACCCGCTGCGCCACATACGCCGGGGTTGGGTCGAGCCCTTCTTCCTTGGCTCTCTCGATGGTATACTCCTTACACCTTTCGATGCCCTTGGTGCCGATAGCTTCCCACTTGTCGGCGTCGCTGACAATGTCGCGAACAAGCACGCCCTGTGGGCCCAGTGTCTCCAACCAGTCTGTGGCCTTCTGTTCTTTCTCCCGACTAAAGGAGATCCGATCGCACATGGCCTGCAACTTTGCAGGTGTGAACAACGCGCTGTAAGCTGTGTCTTGCACCAAATGGTCGTACTTTGAGGTGAACTTAAGCAGAAAACTCTGCAAGATAGCGCGGATCGATGGCTCTTTAAGGATATATTTGTGATCGCAAACGTCGTGCAGCCATGCCACTGTGGCAACCAGCAAATATAAAGGCCGCACGCAAGCTGCATCTGAGGGATAGAGCTTTTTGTATATCGTTGTGGCAGATGCATACACTGCTCGCATGTGTTGATCTGAGTGAGACGCGGAGGCCCGCCGACCGCAGGTTTCAGTCACGAAGGCTTCGAGGTCATGAAGGGCTTCGCTCATGCTCAACCCGGGCGCGTCTGACCTTCCTTCAACAACTTCGGTTGCATCCCAAGTTGTTGCATCCCTTTCCCCTTTTGCATTGTCGAGTATGTGGGACATGTCCACATCCGCCTCCGTCTCATTGCGCCCGTGGGAATCATTTTTACTGCAACTACTGAAAACAGAATCCTGCGTACTCGTATCAGAAAGCACATGCTGTTCCAAATATGAACCATCTGTACAGCGCTGGCGTTTGGACCGCCTATACATTCAAATGATTCACATGTAATACACACAAGCGATTGTTCACATCTTTTTCGTCCGTCCACGCTCTTTGCATGTCCAAATTATCCAGCTAACCCAGCTTTCCCACCTCCCATCTCCAGGCTAGCTCCCTGTACAAAAAGGTTTGTGCCGATTTACGGCTGTAGTAAAATATACGCACCGACCCCATCCACCTACCCCAGGGGGACTAGCTTTCCCAACAAAGCACAACCCCTCTCCTCACCGCCCCCTCTCCCCACTCAGCCCCCTCGAAAATGGTTGGAAGGTTAAGAAGTTGGGAAAGTTGGGAAAAGTTCAAGAACGTGGAAAATTCAGTTTGAAATAGAAAAATATTTGTAATGTTTACCAAGATTTGCCGATTTCTTACACTTATGAGGGAAATTCCTGTTTGTTTAGGGAAGATTAGGGTGGTGGGAGAGGTGCGTGGCTTGGAAAGGTCTCGTAAAGATGTTCCAATCCCCCTGCCCCGCCCCTTGCCACTTGCACATAGTATAGCGTCAATTACTAGAAGGCGACATCCCGGACGAAAGTTCTTTATTAGGAGTTAGGGTCAGGGTTAGGGTTAGATTTCTAGCTTTCCCCAAATTTCCTGGAAACACAACTCTTCCGACTTTCCTGAGAAGGGGAAAGGGGGAGAGGGGCGGGGGGGGGGGGGGGGGGGGGGGGGTAGGAGAGGAGGGAGCGAGTGAGAGATACGAGGAGAGGAAGGGAGAGAGGAGGGAGGGGAAGGAGGGAAGAAGGTCAGACTGCTCTGTGCAAATAAAGGGAGAGGAAGGAGGAAGGAGGGAGAGAGAAAGAGAGAAAGGGGGGGGGGGGTAGGGGGTATGGGTGGTACGCATATTTTATGCCAGCCTAAATACTGCTGTATGCATGCATTTCTTTACCTGGACATGGGCGTTACTTGCAGACTATCAGCACAGTGGTCGATTGAATGTCCCAACTGAACGGGCACAGACAGCGAGAGAGAGAGAGAGGCACAGACAGCGAGAGAGAGAGAGAGAGAGAGAGAGGCACAGACAGCGAGAGAGAGAGAGACAGAGAGAAAGAAAGAAAGAGAGAGAGAGAGAGAGAGAGAGAGAGAAAGAGAGGGCGAGAGAGAGAGAGAGAGAGAGAGAGAGAGAGAGAGAGAGAGAGAGAGAGAGGAGAGAAAGAAGGGAAGCGGGTTGACGGAGGGAAAGAGGGAGAGATGGGTATGTATGTATTTGTATTATCATGTAACGTTTGCGGCTCTAATATTGCTCACTTTTTATGGTTCATAAAGAGGAGTGATAGCGCTCTAAGCCACCATTGTCATTTTCGTGAGTGTTAAGCTAGTTTTGCCGGCCTGTCTAATTCCTCTTGTCTGTTCTTAGTTTCAATGTTCCTCTTTGCTCACTTAGGTTTACTTCTGATGTTGTCCCTCGGGACACAGTTGTTTCCTTTTGCTAGACATATACTCCAGCAATCAACGTCTTGTTTGTGATAACAAGAAGAAAGAAGAAGAAAGAAGAAAAAGAAAGAAGAAAGAAGAAGAAGAAAGAAGAAGAAGAAGAAAGAAGAAAGAAGAAAGAAGAAGAAGAAGAAGAAGAAGAAGAAGAAGAAGAAGAAGAAGAAGAAGGAGAAAAGAAAGAAGAAGAAAGAAGAAGAAAGAAGAAGAAAGAAGAAAGAAGAAAAAAGAAGAAAAAAGAAGAAAGAAGAAAGAGAAGAAAGAAGAAGAAAGAAGAAAGAAGGAAGAAAGAAGAAAGAAGAGAGAAGAGAGAAGAAAGAAGAGAGAAGAAAGAAGAGAGAAGAAGAAGAGAGAAGAACGAAGAACGAAGAAGAACGATGAAGAACGATGAAGAACGAAAAAGAACGAAAAAGAACGAAAAAGAATAAGAACGAAGAAGAAGAAGAAAGAAGAAGAAGAAGAAGAAAAGAAGAAGAAGAAGAAGAAGAAGGAAGAAAGAGGAAAGAAGATATAACACGAAGAAGAAGAAGAAGAAGAAGAAGAAGAAGAAGAAGAAGAAGAAGAAGGAAAGAAAGAAAGAAAGAAAGAAGAGAAAGAAGGAAAGAAAGAAAGAGAAAGAAGAAGAGAAAGAAGAAGAGAAGAAGAGAAGAAGAAGAGAAGAAGAAGAGAAGAAGGAGAGAAAGAAGAAGAGAAAGAAGAAGAGAAAGAAGAAGAGAAAGAAGAAGAGAAAGAAGACGAGAAAGAAGAAGAGAAAGAAGAAGAAGAAAAAAAGAAGAAAAAGAAAAAGAAGAAAGAGAAA
>WBZZ01001455.1:15000-32500 GCA_019918135.1 Paulinella micropora
AAAGATGCAGGGGTGCCACCCACCTACTACCCTAATGACCAAACCACTGTACACTTGTCTAGTCACTGGGGTGGTAGGTGGGTGGCCCCCCCCTCTTGCTCCTCCCGCATGTTTTTTGTGTGTGGTTCGGATTTGCACTTACCCATAGATAGCACTCTATAGATACATGTCGTGCACGTTCGAACCACTGTTTTTTTTCGCTTGAAATTTCCAGAGAAAATGAGTAGTTCGAATTTGTCCTTGACAATAGATAGCACTCTATAGATACCTGTCGGACACGTTCGAACCACTGTTTTTTTCGATGAAAATTTCCCAGGAAAATAAGTGGTTCGAATCTGGCCTTACCTGGAAAGTACATGCTATAGGTACCTGGTGGGCGCGTTCGAGCCACACACCCCAAAAAAAGACTCAGAAGTGGCACAGGAAGTGCAGGGGGGGGGGAGTGCAGGGCAGGGGGGGGGGGTGAGGCCCACCACCTACCACCCCAGTGATTAGCCAAGTGCACCAGTGCGGCACTGGTTTTGTCACAGGGGTAGTAGGTGGGTGGCTCCCCCCCCCACGCATGTGTTTTTTAGTGGGGTGGTTCGGATTTGTCCTTGACAATAGATAGCACTCTATAGATACCTGTCGGGCGCGTTCGAGCCAAAGATTTTTCCACTGAAAATTTCCCTGGAAAACGAGTGGTTCGAATCCGTCCTTACCTAGAAAGTACAGACTATAGATCCCTGGCGGGCACGTTTGTGCCACCGAAGCAGGCGCGCGCTTCGGTGGGGTGAGCAGCGTCTTTGGCGCGTGTGGTGGCACCGGAGAGTGTTTCGTTTTTGAACTTGACAAGCAAGTGTACACTAATAGATGAGTTGGGTGGCGCAGAGGTCAAAAACGAACTACAGGTGCACTTGGCTATCAGCGCGCTTTTGAATCTGGTGGTTCGTTTTTGACTTTGACCAGCAAGTGTACACTAATAGATGAGTTGGGTGGCGCAGATGTCAAAAACGAACCACCGCATTGTGTAGGGGTGTGTGTGAACTTCCAGATTCCGCTTTTTGCTTGGGTGTTTGTGTTACCATGGATCGTAGCAATGGCTGCGTTGCTATTGCCATGAGAGTAGGACGTGATGAAACCTTGATGGTGCCAAAGGTTGATCCTTTTGAGCAGTGCAAAATATGGGGTCAGCGGTGGCTGGGCTGGGGCCGATGGTGATGAAGCCGGGGTCGGTGGAGGCTGAGCTGAAACCAACATCGATGAAGATGAGCTCGAGCTAGATGACGAGCTCGGTGAGGAGCTAGATGCAGAGCTGGGACTCGATGAAGAACCAGATTTACTGTCAACTCTCGCCGGAGAGTCATCTACCTGGGTTGGGTCTGACCACGAGCCGCGTAACAGTTTGCGTGGTAGGTGTGGCTGGATGTCAAAACCTGGGTGGATGAGGTCTCTGTGGGGATGACTGATATGATAGTTGTCCCTGGTTTCTTCAGGGGAAAGTGTCGTACAGTTTCCTCCTGGTACGTTGGTCAACAAAACTTCGTACTTAAGATCTGGACGCTCATCTTCAGATCCGTGTAGAACATGCTATATGTGGATGATCATTTCCATTCGCCTTGTCTTGAGATTGATCCATCGTCCGAACGGGATATGGTAGTCTCCCAGGTGTGAGGGTTGGGTGGAGTTGGGGTTCGTCTTCCGCTCCTGAAAATGTCGTTGTTCATTTGCTGTCTGATACCTGCGAATGACCGGGACTCCGTAGGGGTAGCCACGGAGGCGTTTATCGCGAGAATACGGATTGATGATATCAGTTGCATGGGACAGTATCGTGGGGGTGTTGGACCACGTGGATCTCCTGGCTGAATCGACGTCCTGTTTTGCTGCCAACGACCATGAAGAAGTACTGTGCTAGGTGCCACGGGACATGGTCGTAGCGTACCCAATGGAACTTGCATGCAAAGGAATCTCTGGTGAGGGATGCCGCATTTCAGTTGGGAGCCTTTTTAAGATATTCGCGAAGTTCGGAGTCGTTCAGTTCTGACGTTCCCACTTCCCTTTTGATGGTGTTTGAATGTCCCATATAATTGCTACCCATTAAGAACTGTAGCAAAAATGGTGCTTCCCTTTCGTCTGTGTAGTAGGCGGTGATGCTACTATGATCGAAAAAGATGCGCGGTAGGTCCACGATACATTCGTAGGATCGTTCTCGGACCATGCGTAATTCCGTCCATTCACTGCCGTTGTCGTAGTAATGGTCCATAGGGAGAAAATATTATTGGGAAAATTTTACTTGAGCAAGGTAAAGTTTGGTGTGTCATCGATCATAACCAAATATTAAGTTAGATGGAAATTTCAAATTGATAAATCATTAAACAACATAAACATTAATGTATTAAAATTAGATAATATTAATACTTATTTATTTAATTTAAACTTGAAATTGACAATTATCAGTATTAAACTCCAAGACTAGCTTTCGTTTTCAAATTTTTGGTCAGGAAATTGAGTCGTGTTACAGTGCATATGTACTTAATATTTAATAATATAACAACTATCTAACGACTTGTAGAATGAGGAATACACCTTCTACGTTAGGTGTTCCACATTCTACAAGTCGTTAGATAGTTGTTATATTATTAAATATTGAGTCACTGTATTAATAATAGTCGTGACGTTCTAAATTTTTCTATTAATTAGAACAACGATGTTTATAATTATGATAAAACAATTAAAACTTACAAGAATCAATTATTTTTTCTTATATACTTTTTTTTCAAAACTGGGACTAGCTAGGAGCGGAATCGTTTTGTCTTGTCGTAGGTCTGGGCACGGTTCAGTGACAGGATAAAGTGGAAGTAGTAACCGCATGCAACTTGAGTTGAACTTGAATATGAAAGTCGGTAGCACAAGTTTGAAACTTCATGGTTATATTGTATATAGTAATATTATTTTAATAAAAACAAAAGATTTCACCTCACTGAATTCATATCTTTAAAAAAAATTCAAACAAAAAATTGATTTCCACTCCGCCGTTACAGCAGTTTTTTAAAACGATTTTGCAGTCACAGTGGCCTTTCTTGGCTGAGGAGTGGTTCTAACTTGATTTAGTTTAGTTTCTCTCTGTTTTGATTAATATATATGCTGTTTTACACCAAAACGTATGTACTTTAATTTACTTAAATCAAAATTAATATTATTAACCCAAATTGCAATTCAAATTCAAATTTAAATTAAAATTTTTCAAGTTTGCGGGTGGCACCGGTTCTGAATGTGAAGCACTAGTAGCTTAGTGATTAATCAACATGGACAGACAAGGACAGATCCTATCTAGTATTAATATTCCTGTTCTTGCTTTTGTTTTCTTTCAAAATGAAACATTTTAACTGAATAAAACAATGCGAATCATTTTTAAAAGCAATTGGTTACCGTTGCAACCGTTACACGTACACTGAGCGAGCAGTTTCCGGTTGGGCTCTAACTTGGTTGAGGTTGGTTCCTTCTCGTTTTTATGTTGTTTTACATCAAAATGCATGCAACCTAATGTAATTTATCAAATTTTAAAATGTCAAGTTCAAATTTCTACACTCAAACTTCACTTGAAATTTTCAAGTTCAAATGTTTTCCGCCTTTTTTAGGTTTGGGGGGGGGTTCTGTTTATTGTTTGGGTGTTGTTTTCTGTTGCATGGCTTTGGTTTTTGTGTTAAAGAGAGAATGGTTGTGATCTGTTTGTTGTTGTTGTTGTTGTTGTTGTTGTTCGATTGTTTGTTGTTGTTGTTGTTGTTGTTGCTGTTCAATTGTTGCTGTTCAATTGTTGTTGTTCAATTGTTGTCGGTGTTGCTGCTGCTGTTGTTGTTGTTGTTGGTGGTGTTGTTGTTGTTGGTGTTGTTGTTGTTGTTGTTGTTGTTGGTGTTGTTGCTGTTGTTGTTGTTGTTGTTGTGGTTGTTGTTGTTGTTGTTGGTGGTGGTGGTGATGTTTTTGTTGTTGTCGATGATGATGATAATGGTGGTGGTGGTGATATCGCTATCATTATTATTATGATTACTATTATTACTATTATTATTGTTATTATTTGGACACCGTGATAGCCCAGTGGTCAAGTTCTACCATCTGGGCCCTGTCGCCAGTTCGATTTATTATTATTATTATTATCATCATTATTACTATTATTATTATTATTATTATTATTATTTATGGACACCGTGATAGCCCAGTGGTCAAGTTCTACCATCTGGGCCCTGTCGCCAGTTCAATTCCAGTCGGTGCCACCAGTATTTTCCTTGAACATACCGGCCAGTCTGGAAGTGTTGGAACTGCCCTTGCGGGGGTGTCATTAGAGCCTATCGTCAATTCTTCGTACTCCCCTCACGGGTGAGACGATGGAGGCGCATGTGCAGAAATGCATCAGCCATTGACAGAGAAGCACTATTATTATTATTATTATTATTATTATTATTATTATTATTATTATTATTATTATTATTATTGGACACCGTGATAGCCCAGTGGTCAAGTTCTACCATCTGGGCCCTGTCGCCAGTTCGATTCCCGTGGGTGCCACCAGTATTTTCATTGAACATACCGCTCCGTCTGGACCAGTATTTTCATTGAACATACCGGTCCGTCTGGAAGTGTTGGAACTGCCCTTGCGGGGGTGTCATTAGAGCTTATCGTCAATTCTTCGTACTCCCCTCACGGGTGAGACGATGGAGGCGCATGTGCAGAAATGCATCAGCTATTGACAGAGAATCACTATTATTATTATTATTATTATTATTATTATTATTATTATTATCATCATCATTATTACTATTATTATTATTATTATTATTATTACTATTATTATTATTATTATTATTATTATTATTATTATTATTATTATTATTATTATTATTATTATTATTATTATTATTATTATTATTGGACACCGTGATAGCCCAGTGGTCAAGTTCTACCATCTGGGCCCTGTCGCCAGTTCGATTCCCGTCGGTGCCACCAGTATTTTCATTGAACATACCGATCCGTCTGGACCAGTACGTCTGGACCAGTATTTTCATTGAACATACCGGCCCGTCTGGAAGTGTTGGAACTTCCCTTGCGGGGGTGTCATTAGAGCTTATCGTCAATTCTTCGTACTCCCCTCACGGGTGAGACGATGGAGGCGCATGTGCAGAAATGCATCAGCCATTGACAGAGAAGCACTATTATTATTATTATTATTATTATTATTATTATTATTATTATTATTATTATTATTCCCGATGAAAAAACCTAGTCACACTTGCTAAACAGAGTTCCAGCCCAATGGCCTCAAGGCGTTAAACTGTGACGCCAACTCATAACCCTTTGGTGGTAGATGCTGGGGAGGAGGGTCGTTGCGCGCGTAAAAGATCTTAAACTCCGCATATGCTGGTTGATAGCCCAGGACCCAGCAGACACCAGATTGTTATGGGCGGGGTTTCGAGGCAGCTCTAGCGACCGCGCTTGGTGTATGCACTTGCACATTCTGTGACGTCTTGCAAGAGGTTGCTGGGACTGCGGAATAACCTCGGCTTAGTGCAGTCTTGCCCTCAGGAGCTCCATCGGTGGCCCCGATCATCAGGCGAGAGACTGACACGGGGGGTTGGAGGACCTCGAACAAGGGTATTGGATGCTTATATCCGTTGAGGATATGCCATTAGCTGCATCAGTACGCCTCAGATATAGTAAATCTGCCTTGGAGTGTTGACTGTGACATATTTGAGGGAAATCCCGATGAAAAAACCTAGTCACACTTGCTAAACAGAGTTCCAGCCCAATGGCCTCAAGGCGTTAAACTGTGACGCCAACTCATGACCCTTTGGTGGTAGATGCTGGGGAGGAGGGTCGTTGCGCGCGTAAAAGATCTTAAACTCCGCATATGCTGGTTGATAGCCCAGGACCCAGCAGACACCAGATTGTTATGGGCGGGGTTTCGAGGCAGCTCTAGCGACCGCGCTTGGTGTATGCACTTGCACATTCGGTGACGTCTTGCAAGAGGTTGCTGGGACTGCGGAATAACCTCGGCTTAGTGCAGTCTTGCCCTCAGGAGCTCCATCGGTGGCCCCGATCATCAGGCGAGAGACTGACACGGGGGGGTGGAGGACCTCGAACAAGGGCATTGGAGGCTTATGTCCGTTGAGGATATGCCATGAGCTGCATCAGTACGCCTCAGATATAGTATTATTATTATTATTATTATTATTATTATTATTATTATTATTATTATTATTATTATTATTATTTTGGACACCGTGATAGCCCAGTGGTCAAGTTCTACCATCTGGGCCCTGTCGCCAGTTCGATTCCCGTCGGTGCCACCAGTATTTTCATTGAACATACCGCTCCGTCTGGACCAGTATTTTCATTGAACATACCGGTCCGTCTGGAAGTGTTGGAACTGCCCTTGCGGGGGTGTCATTAGAGCTTATCGTCAATTCTTCGTACTCCCCTCACGGGTGAGACGATGGAGGCGCATGTGCAGAAATGCATCAGCCATTGACAGAGAAGCACTATTATTATTATTATTATTATTATTACTATTATTACTATTATTATTATTATTATTATTATTATTATTATTATTATTATTATTATTATTATTGAGCTCTATCGGTGGCCCCTATAATCAGTCGAGAGACTGACTAGGTGGGGATGGAGCACCTCGAACAAGGGCATGGAGGCT
Organism: Paulinella micropora; assembly: GCA_019918135.1. NCBI lineage: Eukaryota > Cercozoa > Imbricatea > Euglyphida > Paulinellidae > Paulinella > Paulinella micropora. The sequence goes on from WBZZ01001455.1 coordinate 21,683, forward strand.
CATGTCCGGAAACGGATCGTGCCATCAGCTGCATCAGTATGCCTTAGAGGAAGTATTATTATTATTATTATTATTATTATTATTATTATTATTATTATTATTATTATTATTATTATTATTATTATTATTATTATTATTATTATTATTATTATTATTATTATTCTGGAGGGGTGCACAAGATGGCACTCCATGGGAAGAGGAGGTGGTTGGGCCTCTCCCCACGAAGGTGACCGCTTGGGGAGGGCGGTCACAGGGATATGCGCAACTCTCAACTGGGCATGTACTCGGTAGGGGTTCGGCCAGGCAGGTTGTGGGGTTGTCTGTTGGATTGTTGGTTGGCTCGTTTTTCTTGGCTGTTGGTTTGGGTCTGGTTTCCTGGTTAGCACATTTTCGCCGAATTTCCTGCCGAGTAAATGCCTGGGGGCTTCCAGTTCCGGTTTGGTGATCTTGTTGAGGTGAGCATTCGGAGGAAACAGTACCGAGATGGGTTGAAGATAGGATTCACATTGAGCCGAGATGGGGCTGAGTTGACCTGTTCCAACTCGGCTCCATTTCGGCTTCATGTTAATCCTATCTTCATCCTATCTGGGTTTTGTCTCCTCCCTATCTTCGCTTCTTCGGGGTTGCCTAACTGGAACACATGATGAGCGCACGTTGGAGAGGGGCTTCAGTCGGTCCCAATGCCTTGCCAGTGCCTTGCTGCGTTGCCGTGCCTTGCCCCATGCATTCACACCCTCCACCGTTGCATTTCTAACTGAGCAGCTTCGGCTGGGATTACTATACTTGTCTGTAAGACCCTATAGGTACCGCTAGGTTCGCGCCTTCTATACCCACGTGGGGGAAGGAGTTTCAGCGGCACGCCGTCCGATCTGGCTCCACTCGGGGACACCCGTACCTCATGATGTGTATTGTTAGGAGCAGCTGAAAGTCCATAAGGCATGAGAGTAGAGGCGTTGGCGATGCGATGGAGAGTGTGTGTAGTGCGTGAGGCAGGTTCTGGCGACGCTGGGGGTGCTGGCGGGCGCCGAAGGGCACGAAGCGACGCGGCAGCGTCCAGTGACACCGGCGGAAATGCGTGTAGTGTGTGTTGCAGATACCGCTGATGCTATTTGCATGGACGGGCGCTTTCCTCGGCGTAAAGAGGCGCGGCGGTGATGGCAAGCGACATTGGCCGTCTACTACTCTCAATGGATTACAAATACGCGAAGCACGGAGCTACCACTGTGGCCCTTATGGGACAAGGTAGAATCGCCGAAGACCTGGACAATCCCCGTGGGAATGCCTCTTCGACGGGCTCTGGCCCGATGTCCCAGGATGGGAGGATGAGGGCTCGCGTATATGACGGAATTCCTGAACCACGTGGAGAGGCTATCTTAGCTGCGCCTCATCCTTCCTCCCCAAACCTGGCACACGGGTCGGCGCTTCAACATAAGGCGAGCGGCGCTATATGGCAGATGGCACCGCCGCCTCGACGGTACCGGCGGGTAGATCGGTACGACAAGGACGGGCGTAATATGATTGTCTGGGGGCTCTCAGAACGCGCCAATCTACAGGAGATCGCCTCCAAAATGAGCGGTCTTGGTCTGGTGGTCCCGGTAATGGAGTGGCAAGGCCAGCGAATGTTTCGTCACCTGGAGCTGGTCTACGAGGACGATGACAGCAGGCAGATGGCGTTGCAGCAACTCAAACATCTCAAATTCTTCGGCAGAGGGGTCAATGTGGCCCTTGGGCGCAGGTTCAGCGACAGGGAACGTGTCCGAAGGCTTATTCACATCCATCTGCGTGGGGAAGCGGCGGTCCGGAAGGAGGAAGCTGCGACGGGATATCGCGTCTTGCCTCTGCATGAAGAATGTGTCGATGATGTGCAGGTGGTGTCTTCGGAATTGGCTGCCGATGCACCTAAGTGTGTGTCTGAGTGTGCTGATGTGCATGTGGTGCCCCTGCATTCGGCGGCCAGTGCAGTGGGGGACCAACCTGCGCAAGCACCTGCAGAGGGGGGCAGCACGAGGGCGGAAGCCAAGCGCGGCCGTCGGGTCCAGAAACGAGCCAAGAAGCACCGCTCCAAGCAGTTCGATACCGGCTTCAAGCTACTCGTCGCGAGTCACAACTGGCAGGGTAAAACGGGATACGACAACGTAGGCACGGCGGAATGGGCATCATTCTACAAGCACGAGGGCTGGCTAGTCATCGGGGCTCAGGAGCACCGCATGGGCAAGAAGCAACTTTCCAAATGCAGCCTGGATGGATTCCGGATTTTTGGAAAACCTGCGGAGGTCAGCGAGAAAAATCGCTGCAAGGGTGGGGTTCTATTCGCGGTGGCTAACTTCCTTGGTCCGTATTGCAACCTGGTGTCAGCCCCCGTCGACCACCGGCAGCAAGTGTGGCTGCGTATCGCCTCGGGTGTTACCGGCGCTCAGGATATCTATGTGGGCAACGGCTACTTTCCCCAGGAAACGCAGGAAGAAGAGTCGTCAGAGGCGTATGCGGCCTGGCAGGCAGCTATAGCTTTTTTTGGAGCCAAAGGTCTTGTGGTCACGGTGGCGGATGCCAACGCGAAGCTCGGGCCGGCATGCAGCCGAAAAGAGGAGGGCATCGTCGGTCAGCACGGGGAGGTCGATGATAAGGGAGCACCGGTACGTTCGGAGAACGGCAAGAGACTCGCGGCTGTCCTCATCGCTACGGGCCTGCGAAATCTGAGCGGCTTCTCGTGCCCAGTGGAAGGGTCCTACTGGTGGTCCCGGCGTGAGCAGCGCGGCATGGGCACAGGCAAGCACCTCCTCGATTACATCTGCGCGTCGCCTGGCTTGGCATCTGGAGCAAAGTTCGGAGTATGCGAAGATGATCTTGATACGGACCACAAGGCAGTATGGGCCGAACTGACGTGGAGCGGCCAGCGCCGGCCAAAGCGGGCTGCGAAACCTTACAGGTCCTTTCGTGTTGATAAGCTTATTGGTGCTGGTGTCTCGGGTAATGATCACGCTGCGAAGCAAGCGCTGGATTATCTACGCGACAAGTTCGATGACGTATTCCAGCATTGCCTGAAGAAGCTTGGAGTACATCAGCTGCCTGAGCTTGACCTATCGGGTGGTGCCGACAGCCAATGGGTGGTAGATGACGTCACCGAGCGAGTGGCGCAGTCCTTCCGAATGGCGGCGCACCGGGTCCTTGGCTCCAGATGTATACGACCCCGTTTCACCAACAATTGGTTCGACGGGGAGCTAAAGGAGCTCATTCAGCAGCGCCGGGAGGCCTACGCAGCATACAGGAGGGATGAATCGAATGCGGAAGCCCGTCTGAATTGGCTACGGCTCCGCAAGCAAATTCGGAAGGCAACTCGGGCCAAGAAGTCCGCCTCCTTCAAGCAAGTGCAGGAAGAAGCGGTCAAATGTCAACGCGAGCAATCCTCAAAGCGCTTTTGGCTACTCGCGAAGCGGCTTGGCGGGGCACGCAGAACGAAGGTCTCCGCGCCGGTGCAAAGGGAGGATGGCTCACTGGCGTGTACGCTGCCGGAAAAGGTCGCTCGGTGGGAGGAATTTCGGAGAAATTCGGTGAAGCCACGGGAAAATCCGGCAAGTGCGGCTGTTGTGGTGGAGTGCTGTGCAGAAGCAGGCTCGCTGGAGTGGGAGGAAGCCGAAGCTAAGCGGCAGTTCCACTGGAACGATCGCTTCAGAGATGAGGTGGCCCGGGCTATGAAGGAGCACGAAGTACGTGAAGACACTTGCGAAGAGCTGGACAAGCCGTTCACGCAAGAGGAGGTCCTTGCAAGGCAACGTGCCCTGAATAACCACAAAGCTTGTGGCGAGGACAAAGTGAAGAACGAGATGCTCAAGTATGGCGGCGCCTACATCAATGGCTACTTAACGCAGTACTTCAACTGGATTCGAGAAGCTGAGAGGACTCCAAAAGCTTGGGGCAAGGGAATCATCGTCAATATCCCCAAGGGTGGGGATCCTACGGATCCTGACAACTGGAGGGATATCTCGATTATTAGTTGCCTTGGTAAGCTGTATCTGTCCTTATTAGCTAGTCGTCTAACGCTCTTCGTGGATGGCCCGGATAAGCTACGTCCAGAGCAGGGAGGCTTCCGCCCGGGGCGTCGCACTACGGATCAGGTCTTTACCCTTTGGCAGAGGTTGAAGGGGCGTCAGCAGCAGAAGCGGGAGTCGTATGTCCTGTTCGTCGATCTACGCAAGGCTTTCCCGTCTGTTTGGAGAGATGGTCTATTTGAGAGGCTCTGGAAGCTGGGTGTAAGGGGCAAGTTCTGGCGCACGCTACGCAGGTGCTACGAGCAGACTTCGTCGCAAGTGCTAGTTGATGGAGCACTCACCCCCGAAGTACTGGAGGGTGTAGGCGTCCAACAGGGTTCCCCTCTCTCTCCCACACTCTTCAACGTCTTTATGGATGAGCTGTGTGATCGGCTGGCGAGTGCCCTCAAGATCACGGATGTGAAGCGGCTGAACGACATCAAGGCACTTCTATACGCGGACGACGTGGCCCTCATCGCTCACAGTCGCACCGAGCTCCAGAAGATGGTCAATGTTGTGGCCAAGTTCGCGGAAGATTACCGGCTGGAAGTCAACTTGAAGCCCGGCAAGACGGAAATCATGCCCATTTACACGTCGAGCAAGGCGAAACGACCAAGTATCAGGGAGCGAGGTGAGCCCGTGGTGTGGTTTCGCGGCCAGAAGCTTTGTGTCACCAGTCAGTACAAGTACCTGGGAGTGGTTATCACCGACGACCTGAAGTGGAAGGAGCAGGCCCTGCGGGCTACGCGTGTCACTGAAGTCGCCACCGCAGGTTGGTACTCTTTGTGGTGTGCATGTGAGATACAAGCTAGGTATCGTCTCATGTGCTGGAATCAACTTGTGGTGGCCAAGCTGAAGTACGCCTTCGATGTCTGGCGTGCCCCCGTATCGCAGCTCACCAAGCTGGAGGCAGCAATGCTGCGCCCCATGAGGATGATTCTCGGCATCAGCCCTAAGACAAGCAAGTGGATTACACTCTTTCTGGCGCGCTCTTTGAGTGCGGAGCGTTTGCGGCGGGCGGCGCAACTGAAGTTCTATGGACGGCTGCGTGTTCTACCGGAGAAGCGATTTCCTGTCATCGCATCTCAAGTCAAATCCGACTGGACTGCGGAGGCCGAAGGCGCTATCAGGGACTCAATGGATCTACAACAAGGGCTTCAGGAGCTCCTAAATAGCTCAGAGAAGGACCTCAAGGGTTGGTGTTCGACTGTGGACAAGTGGGCCCTTCAGCAGGACGTCAAGATGGTGCAGCAACTGATGTGGGACAAGCGAGAGGCAGGCAGCGATCTTACTGATGGCCTGCGAGTCATCCTAAGACAAGTCTTTGGAACTAAGGAGTTCCCAAGATGGGTAGCCCTTGATGATGCGCATTATAATCTGCTTCGGAGAAGGTTGCTCAGCTGCAACAACCGCCTTCGGTTGTACCGCAGCAAGTTGGTCAGTGGCATGTCCCCTCGCTGCTTCTGTTGTCATGATGATGTCAATGAGTCCCTTGCGCACTTCTTATGGGATTGCCCCATGCATGAGGGGAGACGTAAGCAGCTGTTGCTGAGTATGCAGAGGCTCGGTGGCATGGCTGTGGGGGGTGCTGAGGGGGATGGAGGGAGTGAGGAGGGTGGTGAGGTCGTAGGTGGTGAGGTTGTGGTGGAGGATGTGTTGCTTGGGCGGGAGCGGGAGGGCTCTGTGCGGCAGGGTTGGGATGATATGTCGCCTGTGGATCAATCACGATTGTTTTGTAAGCTTTTTCAGGGGAAGTCGCGCTTCCGCAGTAACTTTAGGCTTGCTGCGTTGTTAGAGGTTACAGCGTTGCGTCCCCCTCCAAAGTTGGATGTGTTGTTTGGATCATATGTGTCTGAGTGTTGGTCTGCTAGGGAGGGTAAAAGGGAGGAGTTTGGGGTGGATGATGGGGGCGAGGAGGTGATTGACCTCCCTGAGGTTCCATCAGCTTCTGTCCCACCCTCTCCCCCAAGTGACGTTGATGTTGCGCGGCGCGGCCGTCCGCGCAGTGTAGACGTCCTGGCTAGAGAGAGGGGTTCGGGAGCGCAGCGTAGTGTCTCCGAGTTCTTCTCTTCAGCTAACACCCTCGCATCTAGCTCTTCATGCACTTCAAAGCCCCCATCTGCCCCTGCTGTTGCTGTTGCTGCTATGTCTGTTTGGTGTTCTGACAATGCGTTGGGATCGGCTGACCCCGGTGACCCAATGGAGGCACATGTCCAGGATCTGGATCTGATGCTATAGTCTGAGGAAGCCTATTATTATTATTATTATTATTATTATTATTATTAATATTATTATTATTATTATTATTATTATTATTTTGGACACCGTGATAGCCCAGTGGTCAAGTTCTACCATCTGGGCCCTGTCGCCAGTTCGATTCCCGTCGGTGCCACCAGTATTTTCATTGAACATACCGGTCCGTCTGGACCAGTATTTTCATTGAACATACCGGTCCGTCTGGAAGTGTTGGAACTGCCTTTGCGGGGGTGTCATTAGAGCTTATCGTCAATTCTTCGTACTCCCCTCACGGGTGAGACGATGGAGGCGCATGTGCAGAAATGCATCAGCCATTGACAGAGAAGCACTATTATTATTATTATTATTATTATTATTATTATTATTATTATTATTATTATTATTGTTTTTATTATTATTATTATTATTATCAAAATGGACACCGTGATAGCCCAGTGGTCAAGTTCTACCATCTGGGCCCTGTCGCCAGTTCGATTCCAGTCGGTGCCACCAGTATTTTCATTGAACATACCGGTCCGTCTGGAAGTGTTGGAACTGCCCTTGCGGGGGTGTCATTAGAGCCTATCGTCAATTCTTCGTACTCCCCTCACGGGTGAGACGATGGAGGCGCATGTGCAGATTTGCATCAGCCATTGACAGAGAAGCACTACTATTATTATTATTATTATTATTATTATTATTATTATTATTATTACTATTATCAGTATTATTATTAAAATAGTGCTTCTCTGTCAATGGCTGATGCATTTCTGCACATGCGCCTCCATCGTCTCACCCGTGAGGGGAGTACGAAGAATTGACGATAAGCTCTAATGACACCCCCGCAAGGGCAGTTCCAACACTTCCAGACGGGCCGGTATGTTCAATGAAAATACTGGTCCAGACGGATCGGTATGTTCAATGAAAATACTGGTCCAGACTATTATTAAAATAATAATAATAATAATAATAATAATAATAATAATAATAATAATAATAGTGCTTCTCTGTCAATGGCTGATGCATTTCTGCACATGCGCCTCCATCGTCTCACCCGTGAGGGGAGTACGAAGAATTGACGATAAGCTCTAATGACACCCCCGCAAGGGCAGTTCCAACACTTCCAGACGGGCCGGTATGTTCAATGAAAATACTGGTCCAGAAATAGACCGGTATGTTCAATGAAAATACTGGTGGCACCGGCGGGAATCGAACTGGCGACAGGGCCCAGATGGTAGAACTTGACCACTGGGCTATCACGGTGTCCATAATAATAATAATAATAATAATAATAATAATAATAATAATAATAATAATAATAATAATAATAATAATAATAATAATAATTATTATTATTATTATTATTATTATTATTATTCAGCGCAACCCTTACGGCGTTAAATTGTGATGCCAATCCAACTATGAATTTTGGTGGTATGCTGGGGAGGAGGATCGTTGAGGCCTCATAAAAGATCTTTAATTCTGCTATGCTGGTTGGTAGCCCAGGACCCAGTTGTTTGTCAAATTGTTATGGATGGGGCTTTGAGACAGTTCTATCATACATACATACATACATACATATACATACATACATACATACATCATACATCATACATAATAATAATAATAATAATAATAATAATAATAATAATAATAATAATAATAATAATAATAATAATAGTGCTTCTCTGTCAATGGCTGATGCATTTCTGCACATGCGCCTCCATCGTCTCACCCGTGAGGGGAGTACGAAGAATTGACGATAGGCTCTAATGACACCCCCGCAAGGGCAGTTCCAACACTTCCAGACGGACCGGTATGTTCAATGAAAATACTGGTCCAGACGGACCGGTATGTTCAATGAAAATACTGGTGGCACCGACGGGAATCGAACTGGCGACAGGGCCCAGATGGTAGAACTTGACCACTGGGCTATCACGGTGTCCAATAATAATAATAATAATAATAATAATAATAATAATAATAATAATAATAATAATAATAATAATAATAATAAAAGCACCCCTCCATAGTGCTTCTCTGTCAATGGCTGATGCAAATCTGCACATGCGCCTCCATCGTCTCACCCGTGAGGGGAGTACGAAGAATTGACGATAGGCTCTAATGACACCCCCGCACGGGCAGTTCCAACACTTCCAGACGGACCGGTATGTTCAATGAAAATACTGGTGGCACCGACGGGAATCGAACTGGCGACAGGGCCAATAATAATAATAATAATAATAATAATAATGTATCTCCTGCCAATTGCTGAGCCAAAAGGCCATGTGCATCCAGTCCTCCATTCCATAAGGAAAGTCTCCACACCAATCGGTGGAATAAAGGAAGTGACGGCATAGAACATTACTCTAGGAGCTTTATACCAATCAGCCCATGGAAAGGGACCGAAGGCCTATGTACTCCCTAATAATAATAATAATAATAATAATAATAATAATAATAATAATAATAATAATAATAATAATAATAATAATAATAATAATAATAATAATAATCATAATGATCATAATCATGTAAGAATCATGATCATGGTAATAATCCTGATCATGATAATAATAATAATAATACTATATCTGAGGCGTACTGATGCAGCTAATGGCATATCCTCAACGGACATAAGCCTCCAATACCCTTGTTCGAGGTCCTCCACCCCCCCGTGTCAGTCTCTCGCCTGATGATCGGGGCCACCGATGGAGCTCCTGAGGGCAAGACTGCACTAAGCCGAGTTATTCCGCAGTCCCAGCAACCTCTTGCAAGACGTCACCGAATGTGTAAGTGCATACACCAAGCGCGGTTGCTAGAGCTGCCTCGAAACCCCACCCATAACAATCTGGTGTCTGCTGGGTCCTGGGCTATCAACCAGCATATGCGGAGTTTAAGATCTTTTACGCGCGCAACGACCCTCCTCCCCAGCATCTACCACCAAAGGGTTATGAGTTGGCGTCACAGTTTAACGCCTTGAGGCCATTGGGCTGGAACTCTGTTTAGCAAGTGTGACTAGGTTTTTTCATCGGGATTTCCCTCAAATATGTCACAGTCAACACTCCAAGGCAGATTTACTATATCTGAGGCGTACTGATGCAGCTAATGGCATATCCTCAACGGACATAAGCCTCCAATACCCTTGTTCGAGGTCCTCCAACCCCCCGTGTCAGTCTCTCGCCTGATGATCGGGGCCACCGATGGAGCTCCTGAGGGCAAGACTGCACTAAGCCGAGGTTATTCCGCAGTCCCAGCAACCTCTTGCAAGACGTCACCGAATGTGCAAGTGCGTACACCAAGCGCGGTTGCTAGAGCTGCCTCGAAACCCCACCCATAACAATCTGGTGTCTGCTGGGTCCTGGGCTATCAACCAGCATATGCGGAGTTTAAGATCTTTTACGCGCGCAACGACCCTCCTCCCCAGCATCTACCACCAAAGGGTTATGAGTTGGCGTCACAGTTTAACGCCTTGAGGCCATTGGGCTGGAACTCTGTTTAGCAAGTGTGACTAGGTTTTTTCATCTGGATTTCCCTCAAATATGTCACAGTCAACACTCCAAGGCAGATTTACTATAAATAATAATAATAATAATAATAATAATAATAATAGTGCTTCTCTGTCAATGGCTGATGCATTTCTGCACATGCGCCTCCATCGTCTCACCCGTGAGGGGAGTACGAAGAATTGACGATAAGCTCTAATGACACCCCCGCAAGGGCAGTTCCAACACTTCCAGACGGGCCGGTATGTTTAATGAAAATACTGGTCCAGAAATAGACCGGTATGTTCAATGAAAATACTGGTGGCACCGACGGGAATCGAACTGGCGACAGGGCCCAGATGGTAGAACTTGACCACTGGGCTATCACGGTGTCCATAATAATAATAATAATAATAATAATAATAATAATAATAGTGCTTCTCTGTCAATGGCTGATGCATTTCTGCACATGCGCCTCCATCGTCTCACCCGTGAGGGGAGTACGAAGAATTGACGATAAGCTCTAATGACACCCCCGCAAGGGCAGTTCCAACACTTCCAGACGGACCGGTATGTTCAATGAAAATACTGGTGGCACCGACGGGAATCGAACTGGTGACAGGACCCAGATGGTAGAACATGACCACTGGGCTATCACGGTGTCCATAATATAATAATAATAATAATAATAATAATAATAATAATAATAATAATAATAATAATAATAATAATAATAATAATAATAATAATAATAATAATAATAATAATAGTGCTTCTCTGTCAATGGCTGATGCAAACATGCACATGCGCCTCCATCAATAATAATAATAATAATAATAATAATAATAATAATGAAAATAGTGATAATATTAGTGATAATAATAAAGACAATAATAATAATAATAATAATAATAGTGCTTCTCTGTCAATGGCTGATGCATTTCTGCACATGCGCCTCCATCGTCTCACCCGTGAGGGGAGTACGAAATATTGACGATAAGCTCTAATGACACCCCCGCAAGGGCAGTTCCAACACTTCCAGACGGGCCGGTATGTTCAATGAAAATACTGGT
>WBZZ01001455.1:35000-97500 GCA_019918135.1 Paulinella micropora
GTGCAACGTGTATGTCTTAGTGTGTATGTGTTTGTGTGTATATGTTTGTGCGTATATGTACTATGTTTCTTTAATTTGTGAGAAAAGGTTACCAAAGAAAACTGAAGAGAAAGCAAATTACCACAAAGTGCAGAGTGCAAATATTTCAGTTAAAAGCGAAGTTTGGTTGAACAGACACACTATGCCTAACCAATTTATTACTTACTTGATGTCATGATGTGTTCAGCAAATGATTGAAGGGATGGCAGTAACAAGATCTATGGTGAAAACATTTGTTGGTTGTTCAAGAAAAGGGAAATATTTCGGCATCCGTCGGGGAAAATAGGAATTCTCTGGGAAATTGGTAGAAAAAAAGTGATCGTGAAGATAAACTACGCCCAAAAGAACATGCTTCAGCCGACAGCAACCGGTACAACCAACAACAACCCACATTAACGTTAACAACCGGTACTAGTACTAACACCAACCAACAACAGCCACAACAGATATCACAACGCCCAAAAGAACATGCTTCAACCAACAACAACCGGTACAACCAACAACAACCCACACTAACGTTAACAACCGGTACCAATACTAACAACCAACAACAGCCACAACAGATATCACAAGAACAACCACAACAATAACCACAACAAGCCTGATCTAGGTCTGACATTGCGGGTTACGGCGGGTTACGCTACCATATGTGACACGATGCCATCAGCCGATACTGTTGCTCCGAAGGGAGGGCCCGCGGCCTAGAGCGGCCGCCGGAGGCTAATTTCTTGTGTGGATTCCTTATGAAAAATATAAAATTTTATTTCCGAATGCTGTTAAGTTGTTGTTGTTGTTGTTGTTGTTGTTGTTGTTGTTGTTGTTGCTGCTGTTGTTAGTTGTTGTTGAGTAGTTGATAACCTAGAAGGTGCCGCGAATTTTATCAAATTCTCGACACTTCCAGGTTGTTGCAGAGCCTCCTATTGATTATAAATACAAAGAAACAAAAACAAACAAAAAGCCTTCTACAGCACACTACGAGAAAACATACATACATCATTAAATTTACCTTTTTCGTCTTCCAACTCCAGTTCAACCACCTACCACACACATCAAGTATGGTAGATAAAATTCTCTACAAACAAGGATGGCTTTCGCCCAATTTTTTTTTGTTGAATACGCACTAGTTTATACTCCTATGCGCAAAAGGAGTTAGTGGTTATAACCACCTTTATTCAATTCTTCGTCTTTTATGTTGTTCATACAATTGAATTATTTCATAATGTGTTTTTCTATTCTTAATCATCTTGCATTCAATTCATCCTCTACTCCCATTCGGCACTAAGCCACTGCTCAAATAACTTAAGTTGTCTCTTCCTTTTTTCTTCTTCTCTTTTCTCCTCTCTTTTCATTTGTTCAATTCGTTCTTTTCGGTCTATTTCTTCTTTTTTCTTATTCAGTGATTCCTCGATAGCATAAAATTTATTTTGTTCAGCTTTTTCTTGCTTCTCCAATTCAAATAATTCTTGTCGTTTTTGCTCCTTTCTGCTATGTATTATATCTATTTTGATTTCACTACTCGCTTTCTGTCTCATTAGGTCTGTGTATGTTTTATCCCTTAATTTCTCAATCCATTTATTGTTGTTTTCTCTTTCAACATAATCTCCTTCACTCTCGCTTCTGCAGTCGTCATCACTCATCGTTGTTCGCACTTTGTCTGGTTGAGGCTACTCTGAAAAGAGAAAAGTTGCCTAAGTAAAAATTCAACTGGGTGGCTTTTTAGCGACAACGCCTAGGTGGCTGGTGTAAAAAAAGTTTCGCTTTTCCTTTTTATCTGCATCTCAAATTGTCAGCAGAAAATCCAGAAATTCTATCACGTGTTTTTGTCTGTTTCTTTTTTCATTCTGCGAATTTTTCAGAATTCCCAAAGTGTCCAAGTCAAGAAGTCCAAACCCTTGCTGTTTTTGTGTGTGCATAGATGGAGGCAGACCCATCCACACAGGAGGAACCAGTGGAGCTTGAGCAAGACCACCAAGAAGACCCCGAAGTTAAGGTATGCTTGTTGTTCATTTCATTTGCACAAAAAATGTTTTGCAGACATTGACTGACAACTTCGAGGATTTGTTGATTGGGCGCATTGTTTCCGGAAGTATTCCGAGAGAATTAGGAGGTAGCAGAGCAACCCCAGTCAAAGTTCCGAATAATGATCGGAAAAATCACCCCATAATAAGCGACAGCAAGTATTGGGTTCATTTAGACAAGAAAAATGGAACGTCTTTACTGGCTGAAAGTGGGAATGCCAGTAGTCCAACAGATTTAAGTCAGAATTACGCAAAGACCAGATACCCGAAATATTTGAGTCGAGTTCACTGATGGTTCGTTGAAATTATTCAGGTTGTGGGATAACATAGACGTAATTGCTAACTTCTGTGGGCTCACTATCAAGACTGCCTATCGGGCCGTGTTTGATTAAACAACAAAAATATTGTCCTTTCGGAATCATGTTGCACCAAGACATAAAAGATGCCACATGACTCCGAAAGGGAATTCTACTCCGTATTTCATTAAATATCGAATTGGACTTTAGCCTTCCTCTCTCTCTTACTAGTTCTTATGTTTTGTGGTTCTATTTCTTCTCTCTTTAGCAGTTCTTTAGTTTTCTTTTCTTTAATAACTTCTTTAGTTTTCTCTTTCATATCTTTTTCTTCATCAATTGGTTTAATAAAATCAGTCTTCAATAAATCTCGCGAGCTTACTAACTCGTCGTTATTTAATATTAACTTAAATCCGGAACGGCCTTTGACTTTATAAATAATTTTACTGAAAGTCTTTCCGCATTTGGAGAAAATATTTCGTTTGTTTTCTTTTCTTACACTATCACCAACATTGAAGTCGTTAATTAAATTATCTCTTGTTATCACTTGCTTATTTTTATCTCTCCCGAAAAATACATCCGCTGGTTTAGCTTGAATTCCTCTATGATTATGATTATAAACATTGACTAAGTCTTGAATATAACTAACCCAATCAAAATTACGATTGGTTTCAAATAAAAGGTCTAGCCATCTTCTAATACTCCTTATAACTCTATCAACAACCGCTAAGGCTCTATGGTCGCCAACTTCAACTACATCATGTCTAATTCCATTTTCAATAAAATATTCGCGGGTCGCTCCTTTATATTCTCCCCCGCTGTCGGTAGTGATTGATTTCGGTTTTTATTTGATTGATTTCAAAGCATAATAAACTTCTTTTGCTGTTTTATTTTTTAGTGGAATGATTATTAAATATCTTGAATAATAATCAATCCAAACAAGCATCCAAGCATATCCTTTATTTCCTTTCTTATCTTTTATCTTACTCATATCTGCTAAGTCTAAGAAAACTTGGTCTAATGGTTTATCAACCCATATCGTGTTCCATATTTTCGGGTTCTTTTTCTGATGATGGATTTCTAGTGCTTCTTCTTCTTTTGTTTTAACTAATTCTCCCGTAGGTGCGTCTTCCGCATTAATAATTATATGTTTATTGTCAAGTTCATTTTCCTTACTCATCTATATTTTAGAATTTTAAAAAGCATTTTTCAATATCATTATTTTTTTCTTTCTCATTTGTCTTTTCAGATTGATTATAAACATTAACAGAAATGTTTGATTTCTTACCTAACCCTTTCTTAGGTTTCGGTTCTTCTTCTTCACTACTCTCACTTTCACTTTCTTCACTCTCCTCAGGCTCAGGCTCTGGTTTCTTACTCTTCTTCTTTTCTCTCTTAGTTTCCGCTTTCTTTCTTCTTATCTTCATTTTCGCTATCTTTTCAGCGATGATATCAGTAAATTCACATTCATCTTCACTCTCACTCTGCTCGGGTGTGTCATCTTGTTCCTTCTCATTAATAATATCTGTTGCTAAATTCTTATTTTCTATCTCTGCTATTTTTCGTTCCATATCTTCGTCTTCATTTTTAACCGCATTTCGGTATTGTTCCAAAACCTTTTTGGCGTGTTCCATTTTTCTCTGCTTTGCTTTTGGTTTAATTCCATCAACTGCTTTTCCCCAATTTTGTCGGCTTGCTTCGGGAGACGGCATTTTAGAATCTCGCTTCGTGCTTCGCACTCTCGCTTATTCTAAAAATATTCTATGCTAAGATTATTATATTTTAATATTTTTAAAATTAAATATTTATTTGAAACTTTTAGAAAAAGTTTCACAAAAAAGATTTTGCTAAAAGATTTTTCAAAATCTTTGTATATAATGAGTCAATATAAATCATTACTAGGCTTGTCAGAAATTGCGACAGACAGCCTATCAATCGCAAACTTAGACTTAACGAACACGAACATAGTCGGTCTGAATACAGACAGAGTGCCAGAAGATTCCGACCCAATAAATCTTTATTATACTGATGCGCGATTTGACACACGTTTCGCTTTAAAATCAACGACGGACATCAAAGAAGGAAAAAAATTATACTATACAGAGCAACGAGTGAGGGACAACGACGAAGTCAAAGCCTCAACTCAACACAGAAGCAATATTTCCAATCCGCACCAAACCAGTTTATACAATTTGATAGATACAAACATATCTGCACCAGTGGTCGGTCAACACTTAACATATAATGATGTAGATGGTAAATGGAGGAATACCGCCCTCGGTTTAATTGATACACTTTCAGATGTTGTCATAACCGCACCAATAGCCACTAATAGTTATCTAACATAGAATTCAATAAACTGGGTAAATAAAACCTTTCCGATAAATGTTGATGAATTCGGCAATATTAGTATGGGCGGATATTTGAATATAACAGGAGTAAATTTGCTAAATACAAAAGATGTTGATGAATGGATATTTCAGCATAATGATAATAATAATAAAGTTTCAGCAGGTGGAAGTATAGATAGCCACAGCGATGTGACAATATCAGGCTTCCCAGCAGATAACCAACTGCTTATGTATAGCACAGGGCAATGGAGAAACACCACACCACCCTTTCTTAGATTAGACGGCACAGCCAGTATGACGGGAGGACTAAAAATGAGCGGTTTTGCTATTTCAGGGGCTTCTACATATAATGGAATTAATCTCGCTAATCTCGCAGTTGATGGTTCGGTGGTCAAACTAACAGGAGACCAAACCATAGGAGGAATTAAAACATTTAGCAGTATAATAAATGCGAGTGCGGGTCTTGATATGAAAAGCCAAAGCATAACAAATGTAAATCAACTAAATGGTAGGTCTATCACAACTTGGCTATCAGAGCACGATACGAACACGGCGAAAGTGTCGGCGAGTGGAAGTATTGATACACATAACGATGTGATTATAACAACAGCATCAGATAATCAACTGCTCATTGATAGCACAGGACAATGGAGAAACGTGGCATCACCCTTTCTTAGATTAGACGACACTGCTAGTATGACAGGAGGCTAAATATGGGAAACCAAAGCATAACAAATGTAAATCTTGTTGATGGTGTGGATGTTTCTGTTCTTGATACGTCGGCAGTTAAAACCTCAGGAAACCAAACCATAGCAGGAATTAAGACATATAGCAGTGGCGTTGAAATAACTGGAAATTCAATCAATTCAACAACAAAAGGCACATTCATCGTTTTCAATTCTACAAGTAATATCGGGTCAATTGCTAGTTTGGATATGAAAACTGCAACATATTACAACTTTGAAATTTCTGCGAAAAAAAAAAGTTTTATTATTGATGGGACGATTGTTTCGTGGTTTAATGCTACTGGATTAGATTGTAATAGTAGTCGATCTTGGAGCACCACAAAATGCGAGTCAAGCGGTAAATAGACAATATCGGAATGACAATTGTGTGAAACTAACAGGAGACCAAACAATAACAGGAATTAAAACATTCAACGGGACGAGCACCGTAATAAAATATCTAACTTTAACACAAACGGCTGATTTTAATAATCAAGAAATCATTAATGGTGGAAATATAACATATAATGGGGCGAGGATATTAAACCAAAATGGAGGAGATATATTCTTTTCACAGACATCAGGTGATTATCAATATTTCTTATTTACTCTAAATACCGCTACAAGTGGAACCGCAGACCAAAGAGAGAAACTTGAAAAGGAAAGGAAAGAAAAGTTGAAAGGAAATAAGAACCACGACAGCGAACCGTCAGAACGAGGAAAAACAAGAACTCAAGAACATAGAAGAAACAGAAGAAGATGAAGAGAGAAGATGAAAAAGAAAGCAAGAAGTTACAAATTGAACAACAAATGAAGGAGAAACCGAAGGGAGGGGAGAAAGGATACAAAGAAACTATGTAAGGGTTGAAGCCTTGCCATGGTTTTGAAAACTTTACTTACGCACAAGGCCAGTTCGACTTCTCACGCTGCATGACAAAAAAAAATTTAGAGCCTCCGGTCGCAAATTATGTATTCACGAATGTAGCATTTGATGTAAAAGGGGCGGGACTTTATATTTCAAAACTTTTAGATAATAAAAGTGCTTCGTCTGACATTGTCCGTTTTAATAATGCTGGGGGTATGCAATTTTATGGTGCTTTGGATATGAACTCAAACAACATAACAAGTGCTGGAACAATTACTTCAACCGCAGGAATGACTACAACAACACTAACAACGAGCGACAAAATAACAACAGCATCAGGTAAGCCAATAATCATAGGCAATACAACGAAATCAGCAAATGGGGCGACAGGGGGCTTAGAATTATACGGGACGGCTTCAAATATCGGAGGGGCACACTTACAAGCAATAACAACGGCGGATGCTTATCCAACATTTCAATTATTGAACTGGGCACACGACAATATAGGCTTAAGTTTTTATGCTTATTATGACGGCGCAAACTGGAAATCAAGCCTCCTTGGCTCAAACTTTCAAATATACAAAAACTCAAACAAACTTGCTTTTAACTATAAATCAGGAATAGCAGCAGGAAGCAATATAACATGGTCTGAGGCGATGAATATAAGCACAGCAGGATTACTAACTGCGAATGCGGGGATTACATACACTGGCACACTAACGTCAGTAACGAATGCCAGTGGGGCGAAAATAGGAATTCAGGGACTAACAGACGGAACAAATGCAAAAGGAATATTTATATGGGATACCACCAATACAAGTTGGGGAATTTATGTGGCATCTGGCGGAGGTGGAAACACTAGAAGTTTGGCAAATGGTTTAGCCGTTTCAGGAAATGATTTTAGTTCGAATAGTTTTCGTTTTAGGGTTGCTAATGATTCTACGATGGGTTTTATATGGGAGAATTCAAGGGAGCAACTATTAATGTCATTGAATGTCGCAAACGGAACTTTATGGACAAAAGGATTGATAACGGCTAGTCCTGGAATTACATATTCTGGGTTGCTAACGACCACAACTAATAATGGAGCGAAAATAGGAAAACAAGGACAAACAGACGGGACGAATGCGAGAGGAATATTTATTTGGGATACTGGTGATTCAGCTAGGGGGATTTATATGTCTCAGTCTGGAGCAAATAAATCATTAAGTGGAGGAACAGCAGCAGGAGGAGTAGGCGGAGGATTAACTTCTTATGCTGTTAGATTTAGAGTGAATTCTTCAACGAGTGGGTTCATATGGGAGAATAGTTCAAATACTGCTTTAATGTCTTTGAAAGCAAGCGATGGACAATTATGGGTATTGTCTAATCCAATTCAATATTCAGACAGGAGAAAAAAAGATATAAAGGAATGCTTAGGCTTAGATTTTATTAATAAGTTAAATCCAGTCTGCTATCGTATGATTGATGACAACAAGAAACAAAGAACGGGTTTGATAGCACAGGAATTAGAAGAAATACTAACAGAAATGAATATGCTAGATTTTGGCGGTTTACAAAAGAAACAATTATGGTTCCGTGTCCGAAGCAAAGAAAAGAATGCGAATTGAAAGGTGTGAGTGTTAATCCAGAAGATGTTAAATGTGTTGATAGTGGTGATGTCGGTTATGGTATAGGTTATTCCGAGTTTATCACCCCGTTAATTAAAGCGGTTCAACAATTATCAGAAAAGGGAGTTAATTTAGAAAAAGAAAATAAAACTTTACTTAATATATTACAAGACCAAGCAAACCAATTAGCAGAAGTACGAGCAGTCGTTTTTTCAAATGTCAAACAATAATACAACTAGACTTCACAGACCTCCACCTATTATGGATATGGATGGTGAACTAACTTCAGAATTAAAGTCTCGTGTTCTTGAAGTAGAACTAAAGACTGAGGAAAAAAAAGTAGAGCACGAATTGGAACTGGAATTGTTGTTGTATAAAAAACAGACCGACCGACAGCCGACTTATTAAATACTTATTTCAAATGGATATCATTATTGCCATTATAACCCTTTGTATCGTGAGGCTATCTGAAAAGAACTTACTTTGTGAGGTTGCTAATACTTATGTCGGAATTTTGACTTTACTCATAGGAATTTGCCTTCCATCACCTTCTTCAAGTAAGAAATGAAAATCAGTTTTTGTGTCCTTTTTTTCAAAAAGACGAGCATTCATATATATGTGTCCTGTACCATGAACTATCACCCGCACATATTAAAGGAATGGCTTCATCAAAATTAACACACCACTCACTCATCGGTTTATACACACATTTATACTTTGTTTCAAGTCCTTTCTGAACACAATAAACACAACTCTCATTCTTTTTTTCGCTTACCCATGAGTAAAAGTCGCAGGCAGTCCGCAAAAATATTTTTGTTATTAAAAAGTTTATCATCAGTAATATAATCATGGCTACTGAATATAAATATCAGCGGATTATTTTTCTGAGTAATGATTTTGTTGGGAGCAAAACATTTAATAAAAATATTCAAATGTCATTCACACCAACCAAAATGAATGTTAAGTTTATTCATTATACGAACGACCAGACGGAAACCAAAACCAGAATTCTTTATATGGACAGAATTGGAATTATTGGCACATTTGCAGATAGTAATATAGCAAACATTTCAAATCTCAGTTATAATTTGGGTGTCGTTGGATGGACGGACGGACAATATACATTTAAAGTCCTTGAAACTGACAGCGGAAATATTGACACAGGAAATTTAGCAGGCCGAATTGTTGTATGCCTAGAGTTTTTGGCTTAATAATATAGCGATGCAAAAAATAAACAATGTCAAGGTGAAACCTGTAAAACAAGAGGGGGATGGAAACAAAAAAGCCAAGGGTTATAAACTATTCAACGAGCCGTATGCCAACATATTTCTACTCGCCCGTAAGAAGAGCCCGAAAACAACAGCACTCTTTGAAATACTGAAACGGACTACAGACAGAAAAACCCGTATTGTCATTATCGCTTCAACAATACACAAGGACTACATTTATAAAGCAATGGTAAAGCACTTTAAGAACAGGGGAAACCCAATGGCAATATATACCTTTCTTAAATCAGATGGTGTAAATGTGATAGACTATGAACTTGACAAACTGAACAGACAGGACGAGCAACACGAAGGAAAAATAAAACAGGACAAAGAGGAAATAGAGAAACCACAATTTCTTTATTTCGGAAATGAAAAGACAAAAGAAGAAGGAGGTGAGAAGAAAGAGAGACCAAGTAAGTATATTTCGCCAGAGGTTGTTTTTGTTTTGGACGATTTAGGAAGTGGATTAAGAGATAAGTCCGTAAGCGATTTGTTAAAAAAGAACAGATACTATAAAAGTAAGGTTATTATGTCAAGCCAGTATCTGAACGACCTACGGCCAGAAGCCATTAAGCAGTTAGATTATTTGTTAATCTTTCCGGGTCAGTCTCAGGATAAAATGGAACTCGTGTATAAACACTTAGACTTATCTTTTGCGAGGGTCTGCGACACGTCGCAACGTAGCAAAGCCACTTGTGACTTTGATTATTTTCTTCAAAAGTATCACGAGGCTACAAAGGAGAGATTTAATTTTCTTTATGTCTCAAGTGTTGATGATGAATTAAGGAAAAATTTTGCCTATCGCATGAAATAATATTTTTAGAATTTTTTTTTTTGGCTGAAAAGATTTTTAAAATCTTTCTAATATATGCCAGTATCACCAGTGATAATTTCACGACCATCAGGATATAACATCGGATACAATCCATCAATGCCACAGAAGGGAGGAAAAAAGAAAACTAAGAAGAAGGGATGTGGGCAAAAGGGAGGAAAGATTAACTGGGCAAAGGTCGGAAAAACGGCGTTGGCTGTTAATAAATTCCTTCGCGATAATAAGGTAATCTCTAGAACTGCTGGGGCATTGAGTAGCATTGGGTTGCCTTACGCAGGTAGTGTTAGTGCTACAGCATCAAAATTCGGATATGGTAAGCAACGAGGAGGTGCTGTAAAGTTTCATTAAATGATTTTTCATATAAACGAATTGACAATATTTTTTTGTTTGATTATATACAATGGTCGCTAAAAAGACTTATAAGAAAAAGGCAAAAGTCCGTCCACCTCGGGTTTATAGGAATAAGAGCGGGAGGCCTTATATTATCCAGAAGGGTAAAAAATATTATCTTAATTTTGGTAAGAAAACAAATGATATGAGCACACTTCAAATCGTTAAGTTGTTTTTGAAATATATTGGTAAGCCAAAGTCGCAAAGGGCAACTCGCAAACCAAGGGAAAAAATAATCAAATCTGATTTCAATCGTCTTGAACACGAGAACAGAAACCAGATACAAAGCAACTTACAAAAGAAATATGAGTTAATACATGACGAGGAAGAAAAGGAAAAGAAGAAGAGGGAAGATGTGATAGAAGAAAAGAAAAGGCAAGACCGAAAGGAAATAGCGGATCGTCAAGAAATGGATCAGGAAAATAAGAGACTACATCGTACAGAGATAACAGACGCAACAGAAAGACAAGACGAAATAAAAAGAGAAATAAAGAAGGAGCAAAAACCTTTAGAATATGTAAAGTTTGAACACGATAGGAAACAAAAATTATTACTATTACAACAGCCACAATATCAACCGCAGTTTATACAAGCGATTATTCACCGCAACCACCTACAGCAGTGACGCCACTACCAAAACCCCCTCATACAGAAGACCCTGAACTAGATGAAAACATAAAACTTTTGAAATCTGCTTATTTTACTGACGAAGAGATTAAAAAAATGACTAATAGTATGATACAAAAAACAGCAGATGGTATTAAATTATTGCAACAGAAAAATGTAAAACTGACTGATATGAGGAAAGCAATAGCACAAGCAGAAAAAAAGGGGGAAGCAACGGAAAATGATGTTAAAAATGTACAATTTAAGCAAAAAATGAAAGAAGCCTTATCAAAAAAGTATTTACCAGAAATAAAAATCGTTGATTATCGCGAACCTTAAAAAGTAAACTTCAAATGGACGGACATAAAAATTGAAACATAGAGAAAATAGCGAATGGATTATGGCGATGGTAAAAAGGTTTAATATTAATGTAGGAAATGATGAGAAACAAATAAAAAAGAAAAATAGCAGATTATGCTAAGTATTACTATGATGAGTATATGGGGAACCAAGGAGGGGCAGGTAGGAATACACCATACATTGGACGAAATGATTAATAAATTATTTTCAATAGCGAAAATAAAAAAATACTTAGCCCGCAAAGATTGGAAACACACAATGAACAAACATGATTTTGTAAATACTCTAACGAACAAAATGACTTCCGATCCAAATTTAGATAAACAAGTTTCAACAGATTTAAATATTGAAGAGGGGATGCCACAAACTAACATACCCCCGAGTGTCGCGGAGACAACCATATCCCCGAGCGTCGCGAAGACGACCATTACCACACCATTAGAGCACCAGCAAGAGGAAAACCTACCAGAGCCACAACCAGTGGAACCACAGCCAGAGCAACGGCCAGAGCCACAGCAACCACAGCCAGACTCCAACGAAGTTGAAGATGCGACCTTCGGTCAGCAAGAGCGAAGCGATTTGGAGGGCTTGTCACCTCACAACCAGAGCAACAGCCCGAGCCCGAGCCACAGCAAGAGGGAGAGGGGCGGGGACTAATGACTAATGAAATAGATGACATAATGAAAAAATATGGATGGTATCTCGGAGCAATAGCCAGTGATGAAATTTACAAGTTGAAGCCAGGAAGCAGAAGGCGATATGGATTTATTATGAATACCAAAAAAGTTCGCAACCCGGAGCACATTGGATGGCGGTTTTTATAGATTTAGATAAAGATAGGTCCGTGGAAGTGTATGACCCTTTAGCACTTTACGAGCCAACAGAAGACTTTCAACAACAAATGAAACGGCTAATAGATAAAAGCCATCCAAGCACATACCTGCTTATGAAAGTAAATAAAGTAAAAGAGCAGAGCGATACGAGCGACAGGTGTGGATGGTTTGCTATGAGATTTTTGATTGAAAGAAGTAAAGGTAACCGCTTTAAGTTTGCTAGTGGATATACAGACCTAAAAGAAGATGAAGCGGAAAAATTAAAAGCACATAATTGATATGGCTTTGACACCTACATATAAAGATATTCAAAACCAATATATCATCAAACCATTTAATTAATTTAGATGCTACATCTTCGTCGTATTTTATACGGAGTAAATGATATCCTTTTTCTTGACAATATGTATTTTTTACTTGGTCATATTTTTTTAATTTTTTTCAAATGCTTTTTCTGCTTTATCTTTAGAGATTCTACCAAATCTAACGGGTTCAAAATGTTGTATTCCATCATATTCAATAAATATTGGTTTCTCATTATGTTGCAATATGAAATCCCATGGTAATAAATGTTTAACCTTAACTTCGTATGTGATGTTGTAATGAAAATTATCGTTAAAACCTTTTAACATCTCCATTATTTTTAATTCTCCGCCTGAACAATTCATTTTTTTTGAACAATTATTACAACACTTTTTTAAATCACCCTTTCTGTTCTTGAAAAATATTCTTCCTTTATCTCACTATGGCATCTTGAGCACTTTCTTAAACTCATAATTATACATATATATACATAGAATTTTAAATAAAATATTATTTATATAATATAACAATGGATTACAAGGGAGGAAGAAGTTCGGCTATTTACTAGTATATCAACAGCAAAAATAGGATAACTGGCACAGACAGCGACTTTACACACGAATTAAACTTAAAATCACTAGACAATCCCACACATTGTAAAATTCTTCATATCTATGTTCCAAAATCTTATTATTCAGTTGCCTCTCCATATAATACTTTTACATGATCCGAAGACGGGTATGAGGCTTTAATTACGATACCTGAGGGAAACTACACAATGAACAATTTAAAAAATAAACTGGCCGAGGTACTGACGACAGAAAGTCCGAATGACTTTACTTATGTTGTCTCAAGCAACAATACAAACACAGAAAGTCCGAATGAATATACTTAGTTGGTGAAGGAGATAATCATGTGCTACAAGAAATAAACACAGCCAAAGAAATTCCATTTGGAGCCATTATATACGACGGAAGTGGGTCTGAGTATGGTAAGAAATTATCAACCAGTTCAAATAATGTATATAGGTTTTATCTTACAGAAGAAAACGATCAGGCTATAAATCTTAATGGGTTAGGTATTGTTATGACATTGTTGATTTACAGGGAAACGAATTATTTTAATTTATTTACGCCATTTTTCAATTTGTTAAAGGTGAGGTAGGGTAATTAATTTTAATTTTAGAATTATTTATTTGTTCTATAAATATATTCCAGTGAATTAGTTAATTTTCACAACTTCCAAAAAACACCTGAAAACAAAATGCCCACACAACACGGAGGCGAATTGGACGTTTCTAAAACTGACTACATCAGTGCTTCTTATCGTTTGAATAAGCTTGCCCCTCGTGAGGGTTCTGGAGCATTTGAAGTCACCACTGCTGGTGGACAAGAACGAAGTTTTGACCTTATTAGCAGACCTTTTAATCTCGCTCGGTCTTATTTAAGTTTTACTTATACTATGAAAGCGGCTGGTGCCAATGTTTATTCTAGAATTTTTATGGACTGCCTTTCACAAATTAGCCAGATACAACTTCAGACCCGTAGCGGTGTTTATCTGTGCGACCTTAACCATCTCAGAATGGTAACTAAGATGCTGTGGAAATCAGAAATGAGCTTGAAGGATTTCCTAGAACTTCCTAACCACGGTGATGCTAGTGGATACGGTTGTATGATTCAAAAGTGTAATGCTTACGGATTTATTAACATTAGTGCTCTTAAAGCAACTAGAACAGCCTTTCGTGCGGCCACTGATGGTGCTAACGATGTTGCCGCCTCTACTCAGGGTCTATTGCGTGAGCCCGTGATGTCTGCTCGTCGTCATGATGATGCTGCTCTAACGACTGGAGTTGGAGCACTATCCGCCGTAAATGTTAATTACAACGAGGCGAAGTATCTTGTGGGAAGTGGAGCGAATGCCACTTTGGCCATTAATGTTAAAATTCCTTTGGGTATGATTATTAACACTATTTTCGCACTTGATAAGACTATTATGTTTCCAGAAATTTTGAATATGCGGATTGTGTGGGGTGCTACTGACAGAACCGGTTATACGGTAACTAATGGTGCGGCTACTTGTATTAGCACTGCTCATCTTGCCGCATTAAATGCTACCATGCCTATGGCTGTATCTGCTGATGTCACCAATCTTGCCTTGTTTCTTGCGGTTGAAACGAACCCCGATGTTATTCAATCAATTCAACAGAAGATTACTAGCCCCGAAGGTATGAGCTTCAATATTGATGATCCATATGTTTACAAGAATACCACACCCTCAAGCTCATCCCAAATATTATTATGCGATTTGACAGAGGCCACGGTCGCCGTTTGAAGAAGATTTATCACTCTGTTTTTAACACCAAAGAAAGGAAGAACACAGCTTATGACAACGATAACCGTGCCGCCGTTAAGGTTGTCAATTTTTACACTACTTTAGACGGCGCCCGCCACCAATATTTCAACATTGACTGTGCAACTGAAGAAGACTATATGTACCTGAAGCCAGAGATTGAGGGTTCTGCCTTGTTGAATAACGATGTGTATAAATACAACTGGTTCTGGGTGGATACTTGGGATAATACCCGCCCGCTATGGAGCAAGGATAAAAATGAAATCAGTGGTTTAAGCCTTGATACTGAGCGACGATGGGAGTTTATTGCGAACACTGCGACTGCTGCCTACAACCATTACACTGAGGCAATCACTCAGCGGGAGGTTCAGGTTAAGGCGAATATGATTACAATTAGTTAAGAGGTAATTATTAATTTTGATAGTTAATTTATTTTTTTGATAATATAGACCTACAATGTCCCACCAGAGAAATTGGGTCGCACAAAATCCAGACGGAAAGTTTGTGAATGTCAAAGTCGGGCATGATGGGTTTCTTGAGACTAATGTTGAAAAAACAGCATTTGGCGAATTAGCAACATCACAATACACACCGATTATACAAGAAACATTTATGTATAATGTAAATACCTCTAAGTGGAACACAAGCACTACAAATGCTACATTAGAGCAAAAGAGTGATATGGCATATCTAACAACACAGGCAGTTGGAGGTTCAAGATTATTCATTGAAACAAAAAAGAAAATTAAATATCGTGCTGGTATGGGTGTATGTGTCAGATTTACTGCTTTGTGGAATACAAATGAAGCAGGCGGATATTCATCTTATGTATGTATTGGTGATTCCTTCTTAACGGACGGATTTTTCTTCTCAAGAGAAAATGGTGTAATGAAAATATACCAATTAAACAACGCCACTGTCATTACCGATGTTAAACAAAGTCAATGGAATGTAGATAAAGCAGATGGAACAGATTACTTACCAGCCATTGATTGTATTTCAGATTAAATATCAATACTTAGGTTTTGGTCAGATATCATTTTATATTGAAAATCCAAACACGGGGCTATTTCAACTAGTCCATGCTATACGATATGCTAACAGCATCACTGCTACATCTCTTAATAATACTACTTTACCATTCTTGGCTTCGTTATCCGTTGGTGCTAATCCACAAATCCAAAACCTTAGAATTGCCAGTGTTGGGTGCTTCATTGAAGGAACTGAAATCATAAGAGGTATTCCATTTATTTATGAAAGAACAGCAAATGCGACGAATGTAGCAACTCATGCTTTTACTATGAGAAATAATACTAATATTATTGGAAACGCTATTGCTAATTATAGTATATTGTATCCTAGACGGCTAAATGTCTTAAATACAGATGGTAAATCTGGTGTAATCATTAAAGTAATAAAAAATGCTACCCTTACTGGTGCTGTCTATGCTGAAAACAATACTAATACAAGTCTGATTTCATTTGATACAACCGCAACTATTGCTGGTGGAAATACTATTGCCGTTGTATTTGTTAATACGAATGATGCTCAAAGCATAGATTTTAATGATTATGATTTAGATGATATGTTGCCAAGCGAAAGGCTAACTATAACAGCACAGGCTACTACAAATCAGACTACAAGTATTTAGTATGCTTTTATTTGGTTAGAAGACTCATGAAAGCGAAAAAAATAAATTGAAGACGATGTGAGTGGTGAAACCACGTCACAACACACCGAAGGTGTTTGTGTTTGAAAACGACCCGCAGGTTTGTCTTTCAAATATCACTTTTTTAAGTACTTGATAAATTATTTTTTCTAACTTCATTCATTTCTTCATTTTTTTCTAGAAATGAAGCACACATACCACATCGCAGAATTTATCATCATCAATTGAAACTGATAACTCATTTTTTTTCTTACACTCTTTACAAGGTGCTTTCTTTGCTTCTATTTCTTCACCTACATTCGCTTTTATTTCGGTAATTCCATTCTCTTTTAAATCAGTCGCCGTAAATGGTGTGCTTGGTTCCTCCATTATAATTTTTGCTAGTGTAGCATCCAATGGAATAACTACTTTCACGTTGTCGTCCCTTCGCTTGTATTGCTCATAGAAAGAAACAATGTCGGGCTTAGTCTATTTAATTGTTGGCTTTTTTATTTCGCTGTCAAGGTTCCATTTTTCAATTTCATTTAAGTAGTCTTGTTTGGTGTTCAGGTCAGTCATTGATATATATAAAGTAAATATTAATTTTTATTGTAAATATTTTTTTACTTCACTTTTAATGTCTGTAAATTTATCAAACCACGGCTGTTTCATTACCCATTCAAGATATGGCTTATCAATATTGCAACATCTTGAATTTTTTTCCTTTGTATTTGCCAAATGGAAAAACATCAGTTGGCTTCCCTTCTCTACCTTTTTCAATCGCCTTAATTTCTTCATCAATCATCTGTTGGACATCTCTTACTGAAAAGAATTCCTTATTCTTCTCAATTGAAAGTCATCCAAATTTTTCAGATAGTCTGGTGAGGGTGGTCATTGGTCTATATAGATTGGTAAAAAATTTTATGGAAAAAATCAATTATTTAATATTTGATGTTTATTAAATTTTAAGACTTGATTTGTGAGGGACTACGTCCCGTCACAACGCTACGCTTGTGATATCCGTAAGGGATACTATCATTATCTGTATAAAATTCACGTCCGCACCATCTTGTTTTATTAACTACTTTTACAACATTCTTTTGATGTTGTATGCTAAAGTGTTCAATATGTTGTTGTTGCTGTTTCTGCTACAGTAGTAGTATGTATTTTCTTCATTATAAAGTCTCTGGTATTAGTTAAACTTTCACCCTTATCCATTAATTCATAAGCGGTTGGATTTAATTTTTTCAAATCCAAACCTTTTCCTCTAAAGTGGAAATGAGTTTTACCTTTTTCTTCATCTTTTTTTACATACTCCAACATATATAATTTTGGTGCTACCCATATTCCCCTTATTATTTTACAATCTGTTCCAAGGTCATCATCCATTCCGCCGATTGCTTTATCTCTAAATCTCTTTATCCGTTCAATGTTTCTTATGTGGCTTTGAATGCTGTCTGTGTCTGTATAATAATAATCTCGGTCAGGGTCGTTGACTGGGTTTGCTTCAGCCATATACTTATACATAATTCGTCTGCTGTATGCTAGGATAAATGCTCCGTACTAATGAGTTGGTTTTGTAATTTTTTCTTCTTTTTCTTGCTCATCTCTGGGAATACCACTGATTAACCATAATTCGCCATTAGCCTCTTCAAACTTTTCAATATCAGTTATTACGTGTTTAGCCCAGAATTTCCAATACTCACGATTTTTTGTTATGTATTTACTTACAGAATTAATTGGTCTTTGAATTGCCTTTCCATATAAATCATTCATAAATAACTTTGCTAATAAATACTGCGGTGTGCCTTTCTTTGAATTTTGTTTTTTCTTAAATAACTCTAATATGTAATCTTTGAATACTGGTTCGGCTTCTTTTGTATAATAACCCCGATTGATTTTGACTTGGTAGCCAAGTTCAATCATATCTTCAATATCTACAGAAGTAAGCCATTGGTCTTTCATATCTCTTAACTCCCATTGTAAACACCCCTTACTATCTCTATACGGAACCCGCGGATGTAATATATTTTTTGGAGATACATAATCAACATTATATATTCCGAGTTTCCCTTTCATTTCTCCTTCACATTCCTTTATTTCTCCAGTCATAAATAATTCAAGCATTGCAGTTGGATAAAGTGAGACTACATCCGCATCAAATAATCTACAATCTCATCAAACCCAATTTCACCATTTACGTATTTTTGATATTGCTCTGAAATAAATCGTCTTTTGCTTGGATAAGTTCTAGCACCATATACAGCCCTTCTAAAATCTTTTTTTTTTAAATTGGTAGTTGAATAATATATTTATCATCTATCTTCTTTTCCCATAAATTCCAAGTAAGAGACGAAGTAGATATATAAGCAGTTAAGTTAGTTTTATGTTCTTTATATATTTGATTGTTTAGTGTGTCGTGTAATTCCTTTAGTCCCATAACATCTTTTTCTAAGTATGTTAAACATTCGTTTTTTGTTTTGTCGTCCATCTCTTCCCATCGTTTTGCATTGTCGTGGTCAAAGTCTCCTTTTAACACATTACATCCCAGTGTTTCAAGGTTCTTTTTTAGACTTCCCTCAGTGTGCTTACATAAATCCCAGAATTTTATATTTTTATATTCTAATGAGATAATAGCACCATTATTCATAAGGGTCGCATTTTTTATTCTTCTTTTGATAAATTCTTTTTGTAAGTAGTAGTGGTCAAACTTACTCCCGTTAAAAGCATTAACATATAATTTCGCTTTTGGTTTCCTTTTTGATAAATCATCCGCATATTCAAAAATTATATCAAGTAATTTAGGAATACATTCATCGCCTGCTACATATTTAAAGCCGATATCTGAAATAGTATAACCAGCTATGTATGGTGTGTGTAATTCGTGTTCATTTGTAAAAGTCTCTAAGTCATAATGAAATACCTCATCTTGATTATTATACTTAGCCTCTTCAAAAGTAGTTAATAAAGACCTCACTTGATTTTCTTTCTTTCTGAGTTTCGCTCTTACATAATAAATTCTTTTATTATTACATTTATGATTATTATAATACTCTTTATAACAATCTGGACACTTATTTTTGTTTCTTTTTATGAAACTTATATAATGTCCTTTGAGTAGATAACAAAGCACATCCGCGGTTATTAAAGGGTCTTCAAAGTTTTTGAATGTCTGTTTGCTT
The DNA here is from genome assembly GCA_019918135.1 of Paulinella micropora. Taxonomy (NCBI): domain Eukaryota; phylum Cercozoa; class Imbricatea; order Euglyphida; family Paulinellidae; genus Paulinella; species Paulinella micropora. The sequence goes on from WBZZ01001455.1 coordinate 54,673, forward strand.
GTTGCATCAGTTAATTCAAAATACTTAGCTTCAATACAATATTTTTTCAAGATTTCAAAGCTGACTGATAAAGGTATCGGAGTATTAGGCTTAAGTTTGAATTCTTGCCTTATATCATTACATACTTGTTTTATTAAGTTTTGATTTTCCTTTCAAAGTTGATTTAATATATCCTTAACAACATAGAAGAAACAATTATTATCCTTACTCCTTGGATTAATATGAATTCCTTCGTCTGTTTTATTTTTCAAGTCCTTACCTGAATAATAACAACCGCCTGCGTCTTCTTGGATAATTTGAATATTTATATATTGAATAATTCGTTCATATCCGCGAGCACTTGATTCAAGATTTTGTTCGTTATATAAATATATATCACGAAACAGATCATCAATGTCTTTTAACTTAACTGCATTGAAAGTTTTCCATTTATAAAACTTACTATCATCAACATCCGTTATATAAGCAAACTTAACATGAATACTTGCATCGTTTGTCATACCTCTAGTTCTAACATCCCTGACTGCTCTCATGATTGCTAGTTCAATCACATCCATATCATAAAAGTTTATATCAAGATTTTTGAAAGGGTATGTAAAGCCATTTATACCTCTATTTCTTATTGGTCTTAGTTCAACAAGTTTTACCTCTCGCTTCTTCGCCTCCTGTGTCTTAGTTTCCCTTAAGTTCGCCCTTACCTTCGCTAGTTCTACATTTTCCTTCGTTGGTCTGGGTAGTAAAGGTGGTGGCATATTTTACTTTTATATTAGTGTGGATATAAAAATAATAAAATAAATTAAATTGTTTTACCGATATATATATATAAAAAATCTTACTTTTAAATAGAATTATTTTACATTTGCGGAAAAAGTATTTTTAACCTTTAGGATTTCTCTCTTGCTTTCATTTCTCATACTCTTTAAGTGTCCTGTTTCGTTCTTTCAGTTTTTTCCTTTCTTCTTATATTTACTTCTTCGCGGTGCTTATAATAATAAGCAGTTGCTTTTTCATTGTTAGCCTTTCGTTTGTCATCTGGTGTGAGATATTTCTTGTGTCTTCCCATATCTATATTATAAGTAATAATATTGATTTTTTTTAATAGTTTTACATTTTATTTTTATTCAATACTATCATAGCCCATAATTTAAGTTGTGTGATTGCTTCTTCACAAATTCGCCATTTATGTATATTCAGTGTAGTTGAAGGTTCTTCTAATATTTTGTTCTTTTGTTCTGTCCAAAACTTAAAAGTCTTACTATATCGTTGGAGCACTTCTCTTTTTGTGTATTTCTTAATCCTTCTATCGTCCGCTAATGCTTCTGGAAAATGTAAGTTGTATAGTTCTTTCATTTCCTTGTCCGCTTGTATCATTATAGAAGTCATATTATATATAAGTAATAATATTAATTTTTTTAAATGGTTTTACATTTTATTTTTAAAATATCTTTCTATGTCGTCGTTTCTATATGCTATACGAATTACTTTATGTCCTCCTATCATAACCTCTTCTTTCTCCGCGAAAAAATCTCTATGTGATTGACTTTTTTCATGTGTGTATTTGCTGTATATTCCTATCGTCTTTCCACAGACACAAGTATATTTTTCTTTAATCTTTTCTTTTCTCCATTCTGACTTTTTTTGCTTCGCCACTTGTTTGTAATCCGTATTTTTATTATCTTGTTCGTATTTTGATAATACTTCCTTTTCGTAAAATTCCCTCGCTTGCTTTTCTACTTCTTCCTTTGTTTTCTTTTTTCCTATGTAAAATACCTTTCTTTTTTGTTCTCCATTTTCTCTCCATCTAACATCAATTTCATTCTTCTTAATACATACTCCACCTTTTGAAACTTTTCTGATTGTTCTCTCACTCATTCTATATTATGTCAGTTTTATTTCTTTTAGATAATAAATAAAAATATGACATACGTTTTTTTCGTAGTGTGCTGTAGAAGGCTTTTTGTTTGTTTTTGTTTCTTTGTATTTATAATCAATAGGAGGCTCTGCAACAACCTGGAAGTGTCGAGAATTTGATAAAATTCGCGACACCTTCTAGATTATCAACTACTTTGTTGTTGTTGTTGTTGTTGTTGAATTTATTAATAAAATTTTAACAAAGTAACATGTTCTTGTTGTTGTTGTTGTTGTTGCAAAATTTAATAATAATAATACAACAGTTGTAGGATAATGTAATTAATATTGTTATTGTTGTTATTGTTGTTGTTGTTGTTGTTGTTGTCCTACATGTTGTTGTTGTTGTTGTTGTTCAATTTAATAATAATAATAAAACTTAAAACGTTGTTGTTGTTGTTGTTGTTGTTGTTTTTGATGTTGTTGTTTGTTGTTGTTGTTGTTGTTGTACATGTTATTGTTGTTGTTGATGGTGGTGTTGTTGTTGTTGTTGTTGTTTATTCTCCGCAGGAGGGCCCCGCGGCCTAGAGCGGCCGCCGGAGACAATTTTTTTTGTGGATTCGTTAAGGAAATTTCTATTCCAAATGTTGTTGTTGTTGTTGTTGTTGTCGTTGTCGTCGTCGTTGTTGTTGTTGTTGTTGTTGTTGTTGTTGTTGTTGTTGTTGTTGTTGTTGTTGTTGTTGTTGTTGTTGTTGTTTTTGTCGTTGTCGTACACGTCGTTGTCGTACGCGTTGTTGTCGTCGTCGTACGTGTTGTTATTGTCGTCGTCGTACGTGTTGTTGTTGTTGTTGTTGTTGTTGTTGTAGTTGTTGTCGTTGTTGTTGATGCAGTGACTTACCGCGGAGTCGGAACTTCCGAATCACATACTGTAATATGTATGCAGACGAGGATTCTGAATGTCACATTTTTGAATTTAAATATAAATTGTTAAAAACTTTGTTACAATAAGCATTACAGATTTATAATACTTATTTAAGTTGTAAAATCATCTTTAATAGCAGTTGAAACTTTATTTTTACGCAAACACTGTTTTAATAGAATCCTTGCCACTCGTAGAGCCTGAGTGGGAAGCAGAAGAGATAGAATGGAAGAGGTCTCAAAGAGATAACACGGAAGTGGTATCGAAAGAGATACAATAACTTTAAATCAACGTGCAGGTAATATTTCATAAAGAGGTATCAACGTGGAAGTGGTATCGAAAGAGATACAATAACTTTAAATCAACGTGGTCAAAGTGAAAAAAGTGACTAGATTTGAAAACATTAAAATACTAGATTTATATTGTTGAATAATAGTTTTATTTTCAGAATTTTGAAATTTTTTAAAATTATATTAAACTATTGAATAAATTTCATAAAACACGCCTTAGTTTCTAAGTGGTTTGATAATGAATAAAACTTAAACAAAGAAAACAACATCGTGACCGTGGCACTCTCTACCGCCGCTGACATTAACTACGAAGCAACGCAGCAGGAAGTCAAAGCAGTTACAAAAGGTTTGTAACGCCTGTCGGATTTTCAAAATTATAACTAAAAACTAATAATGCATAATAAATTTTACATTAATATAATCAGATTAAAAAAAAACCCGAAGGTGGTATCATCCAAATGTGAGCAAGGTAAAGTTTTATTTCCCAAGGTAAAAATTTTCCCAATGATATTTTGGAGGATCTTGAACCAGATTGGGTCATTACACGGGAGACCGGGTGAAAGTAATGCTGCAGGGCGAAACAACGTTCGCGTGTCGGAAGTCGGAAAACGCGACTTATGTATGTTCCTCCCTCATCAATATGCGGGGTGAAAAACATGTGCTGAGGAGTATGGTCTTCCATGCTGCACCATGGGAATAAAAGTTGACCTTCAAGAATGGCCTTCAGAGGGGACCCGTTGGGGTTTGCTCCTACAAGTAAGCCACAGTATGAAGATCTATATCCCCACGGGCGTCCAACGGGACAGTAAGCCATCCCTTGTCGAAAGTAGCCAATATTGCCGGTGGGTTCGATATTGGGGCCAACTAGGGAGGAGGCGACAAGTTGGGCGGTGTTTCTTCCATTCTGTGGGCAGAAATGGAAGATGACAGCCGTAACATCATGCTGGTGGAGGCGTGACATCATGGTAGCACCTTCTTCGGTGTTGAGGATGTCTCTCAATGCGAATTCCGAAAGTGGGTCTGTCCTGCGACAGGTCATCTTTGGCCCGGTGCTGCGAGAAGCCCCCAATCCTTAATACTTGAACAATGAACAATGAGATCCCAGATTTTCTGGTTCAAGCTGATTTCAGGCTTGCCGGACTCCCTGTCTGATGCTTCTATACATTATTTATTGATAATAAAGTAAAAATAAACTTGTTTCCCCGCAAACTTTTTATATAGGTAAAACTTTTTTGTATAGGTCAAACTTTTTATATACTGACTCGAGTCAAACTTTTTATATAGGTTAAACTTTTAATACAAGCTGGTGCAAGTCAAACTTTTTATATATACGTTTCTAGTATCTATTTTTGTGGGCTAATTTGAATGTCGACAGTAATATTAATCAGCCAATCGTAGTATAAATCTAGGCAATATTAATCAACCGTCTTATCATCCGATGTTAATCAATATTAATCAATATTAATCAATATGAACTTGAGTTCAATTTGAATGAATATTAATCAATATTTATCAACATAATCAAGTTATGACGGTGACAGTTGATAATAAAACGGAACGTATCATAATGAAGTAACGGAACTAAAAATATTGCTAGCGACATTCAAGTGTTTAAAAAAAATTGATTTTTCTGTTTTGAGTTAGTTTTTTTGTTTTGGTTGAAAATTGAGTTTTCTCTGAGTTTTTCAGTTTTGAATGAAACTATTAGTTTTGTTGATACCCGCCGCTTGCTTTGAAATCGAACCGGCAGTTGAGATTCACAAGCTTTGGTTGGGATTCATTCAGTTTCAGTTATATATACTTTTGAAGTTTTAGACTCCAGTTTTAAGCATTGAAACTCTGTTAAGTTAAAAAAATAATCATATCATGAGTCACCCGTAATCAACATCTGTCACGAGCCTTATCAATATTACTACTATTGATAACTTAGCCTGGTATTAATACAATATAAAGGACAGCAGGCAAGTAGGTAGGCAGGTAGATAGACAGGTAAATAGGGCGAGGCAGGATCTGGTATAACGTAGGCAGAGAGACTTAGTGGAAAGGACAGTTGTGTGATTTGCTTCGTCAACTATTACTATTAATATGAATATTAGTAAATATCATGGAATGCAGTGTCCGTACTGCGCCGCCACTGATTCTAAACTGGTTGCATTTGCAAACCCCCTATAGATCTCAGTCAAAAAACTTTCATTTCCTCGATGAGCCGCATAAATTCTTTGACATTCGAAAACACCAACTCGCACGGATTAAATTCAGGCGAGTAAGCCGGCAGAAAGACAAGCGAGATACCGAGGGCAGGCAAAAGAGCATGCAGGAGCGGCTTGATGGCGGCTGCGTAATGGATCTTGGCATTATCAAGCACCAGGTTATCACCCGCCACCAGAAGACCGTTCGCTATGGCATCCAAAATGCTATTCAAAAAATCAACAGCATTATTGCTACCCAACCTAACGGAAAGCAGTGCACCCCCTCGTGGATGAACTAACGACGTCAGGTAAGTAACACTGTATGTTACATCGACATGCTAGGACATGTCCCTTCCCAGTACGACCTAAAAGATCAACCAAAAACAAATAATGTGTCAAGACTCAGAATCTGATATTTAGCGATGATATAAACTTTCGAAGGGAAACAGTTATCATAGTTAAATGAGGAGGGAAAAAAAGGAAAAAAATTTGAAAGAAAGAAAATCAGAAAACAAAGAAGGAGGGGGGGGGGGCTCAAAATCAAAAGAATAAACCATGTACAAGAGATGCTAGCATATGCACCCGAGTTCCCCGCGCTGACCGGCAGTTCCGACGCCGGTATAAATCATAATTCCTGAAAGAAGCTTCGTCAAGAAATTTCAAGCGCGCAGGATCTACTTCCGCCGGCCAATCTACATACCCGTACATTCGCAGAATGTTGTGGACAGTGTATTTGAAGGGTGAAGTAATAGATGCCATCTTGAGAGAGTAATGGAGGGTATCCTTTCGAATGCGCTCGATCCTCTTGACTGCTGCACCAGCGGTCCCGTCGTCAAGCCAGGTCCATCCGAGTTCGTACTTGAGAATCCGGACGATCTCTACGTCTTGAAGATTTGGATCTGCAAGAAATATTTGAACCTGTCAGCAAGACTTCGCTGGTAGTTGGATGCATAGATAGATAGATAGATAGATAGATAGATAGATAGATAGATAGATAGATAGATAGATAGATAGATAGATAGATAGATAGATAGATATAATTAGATATGTTTGACCTTTTAGCACTGCATATCTGAGGACATAGGCATCCATTCCACTCCGTCACCCAAGGGTGTCACTGACTGGGTAGCGGGCTGGAGATGGGCACTAAGCCCGATAGATAGATGGAGAGCAAGAGCGAGAGAGAGAGAGAGAGAGAGAGAGAGAGAGAGAGGAGAGAGAGAGAGGGAGGAGAGAGTGGAGAGAAGTGAGGAGTGAGGAGAGAGGAGAGAGAGAGAGAGAGAGAGAGAGAGCAGATTATTTGCACTACCTGCTTCCCATAGAAGAAACACGCTCCATTCCAAGGCGATTTGGGCTTCGGGTGTGAGTGTTTGATAACGATGCCCACCATGGAGTCCTGCAAAAATATATGCAAATTACGTTTAAAAGGTTTTTGGTTCATGCACTGGATATCGGTCCGTGGACCAGTCAAGCGGTGGACCTGGATGTGCTCCTTGCAACTTTTCCAACCAGTACCACGCCTTCCAGTACGTCACATTCTAGTAAAAACATGTTCAAGATCTATGTGATTATATATACAAGACGATGTGCAATTTAGTATAAAATGAATGTGAAAAATGAATGTGAAAAATGAATGTGAAAAATAAATATGAAAAATGAATAAAATGAATATGAAAAATGAATGTGAAAAATGAATGTGAAAAATGAATATGAAAAATGAATATGAAAAATGAATATGAAAAATGAATATGAAAAATGAATATGAAAAACGAATATGAAAAATGAATATGAAAAATGAATATGAAAAATGAATATGAAAAATGAATATGAAAAATGAATGTGAAAAATGAATGTGAAAAATGAATATGAAAAATGAATATGAAAAATGAATATGAAAAATGAATATGAAAAATAAATATGAAAAATGAATATGAAAAATGAATATGAAAAATGAATATGAAAAATGAATATGAAAAATGAATATGAAAAATGAATATGAAAAATGAATATGAAAAATGAATATGAAAAATGAATATGAAAAATGAATACGGAAAATGAATATGAAAAATGAATATGAAAATGAGTATGAAAATGAATATGAAAAATGAATATAAAAAATGAATCTGAAAAATGAATACGAAAAATGAATATGAAAAATGAATGTGAAAAATGAATATGAAAAATGAATATGAAAAATGAATATGAAAAATGAATATGAAAAATGAATCTGAAAAATGAATATGAAAAATGAATATGAAAAATGAATATGAAAAATGAATATGAAAAATGAATATGAAAAATGAATATGAAAAATGAATATGAAAAATGAATATGAAAAATGAATATGAAAAATGAATATGAAAAATGAATGTGAAAAATGAATGTGAAAAATGAATGTGAAAAATGAATGTGAAAAATGAATGTGAAAAATAAATGTGAAAAATAAATATGAAAAATGAATGTGAAAAATGAATGTGAAAAATGAATGTGAAAAATGAATGTAAAAAATGAATATGAAAAATGAATATGAAAAATGAATATGAAAAATAAATATGAAAAATGAATATGAAAAATGAATATGAAAAATGAATATGAAAAATGAATATGAAAAATGAATATGAAAAATATGAAAAATGAATATGAAAAATGAATATAAAAAATGAATATGAAAATGAATATGAAAATGAATATGAAAAATGAATATGAAAAACGAATATGAAAAATGAATATGAAAAATGAATATGAAAAATGAATATGAAAAATGATATGAAAAATGAATGTGAAAAATGAATGTGAAAAATGAATGTGAAAAATGAATATGAAAAATGAATATGAAAAATGAATATGAAAATTGAATAGGAAAATTGAATAGGAAAATTGAATAGGAAAAATGAATATGAAAAATGAATATGAAAAATGAATATGAAAAATGAATATGAAAAATGAATACGAACAATAAGAGAGAGAGAGACATAGAGATAGATAGATAGATAGATAGATAGATAGATAGATAGATAGATAGATAGATAGATAGATAGATAGATAGATAGATAGATAGATAGATAGATAGATTAGATAATTAGATAGATTAGATAGATAGGTAGAGAGAGAGATAGATAGATAGATAGATAGATAGATAGATAGGTAGAGAGAGAGGGAGAGAGAGAGAGAGAGCTTACTAGCTATATTTTTTACGTGTACGTTCCCTGAGTCCAATTGTAAAATTGTTCTCTCAATAAAACGAAGAAGAAGAAGAAGAAGAAGAAGAAGAAGAAGAAGAAGAAGAAGAAGAAGAAGAAGAAGAAGAAGAAGAAGAAGAAGAAGAAGAGAGAGAGATAGAGAGAGAGAGAGCGAAAGCGAGAAGGAGAGAGAGAGAGAGAGAGAAGCCAGGGAGAGACACACAGAGAGAGAGAGAGAGAGAGAAAGAGAGAGAGAGAGAGAGAGAGAGAGAGAGAGAGCAAGGAAGCAAGCAAGCAAGCAAGAGTACTAGCCAGCAAGCAAGCTGCAAGCAAGCAAGCAGCAAGCAAGCAAGAGTACTAGCAAGGAAGCAAGCAAGCAAGCAAGAGTACTAGCAAACAAGCAAACAAACAAGCAAGCAAGCAAGCAAGCAAGCACAAGCAAGCACAAGCAAGCAAGCAAGCAGAGTACTAGCAAGCAAGCAAGCAAGCAAAGCAAAAACAAGCAGGCAAGCAAAGCACAAGAAAACCTTCATATACATGATTTTTTCGGTCAGAGGTGGACATAACTTCATGTCGGGAATTTTCGTTCTTTCGGATTCGAATGAGGACCACTCAAGGCCGCGAAAAAAAAAACGGCACGAGGAAAAAACTTAACCAAAAAAGGGACAGAACTAACCGAAAACTGTTACATGATACATACATACATACATACATACACAGATACATACACAGATACATACATACATACACTAGATACATACATCTAGCTATAGTACGTATATAAATGTACATACATACATATCATATACATACATACATACATACATACATACATGTACATATGTATACGTATTTACACATACATAATACATACACTAGTATATACAGATATACCTAGTCTCTAGAATAATCGAAAAACAACATTCATACCTAGTATACGTACTGGACGTATACGTACTAGTAGCTACTAGCTATAGAGCTATAGCAGATATACAGATATATATGTACTAAATATATGCTAGCGTATATACAGATATGGTTACCACTAATACTAGTGTATACGTATGTTGTAAGAAATTATCAAAACATCAGTAGTAGTTTTACCCATTTTCTAGCTGCTTCTGCGATGCCCAAATCCCTAGCTTCCACTCCCAGCGAATATCTAAACTGGAATGCATCCCTTTCATCCAGAGAGGCTGTGGGCACTTGTCTCCTAACCGCAGACGACAACATGCTAATATTGAGAAAGCGATAGCATGTTCGGAAGGCACAGGCCGCGGTGTCTAGAATTCGGGGCTGGGACGCTAAATTCAAAGTTTATATTCAGTGACATGCCTGACACTCGTAAGGATGACCAAACACTGATAATTATATTGTGCACACACGTGTAAGATAACGGTAAGAATCTACCAATTGGGGCAAAAAATACAGTCTGACTAGTCTGAGATGCTTGCAAAGAAATATCAAAAATAAAAATTACAGTCTAAATTGGTTGCAAGATTCTACCACTAACGAAGTCCATTGTGCAACGCACGAATTTCTTTTTGAAATTTTCAAGGGCCCACCCCTAACCCTAACATCGAAATTTTCTATTCTTGCACAGTTCATAATCAACCAACAAAGCATCTAAAGAAAGCAATTTCGATCCAAGGTAAAGTTCGCATAACTATGGGACCTCACTGCTGTCATCACGACAAATGATCGTAATATTTTGATTTCTGACAGATGGATGAAAGCGTTTATCGCATGGCGGAATAAGGTTTGGAAGATATCACTGAACTCAAAAAAACTCGAACGTCTGTAACAGTTTTTTTTCACAATGCGACCTTTTTTGTAGAATCTAGTAGCTTAATTACTGATATCATTGGATTGTTTTGCAGCGCAAGACACTGCAGTTTTCAACGCAACTCCGGACCTAAACAAGTAGCAGAATATTTGTGAGGAACGAAATCGTCTGGTCTGAAGGCTGTACTGCGAAACGAGTTTGAAAAGATCAGCAGGGCAAGAATCACATTTGGGCAAATCGCAGAGGAGTTGCGAGAGTATCGGGCGAAGAACATAGTCGGCAAGGCTGAGCCGGCAGGTGGATGGGGCGACCTCAAAGATCCAGACACTAACAAAAAGATCATTTGCACCAGCAGGGGAGAATACAACCTCGAGGTGACAAACACACAAACATTACACACACATACATATATATGCATACACTCACACATACATGCATACAAACATACATACATACATACACACATACGTATACCACGATTTATGTATTGTACAATATAATGCTAGTAATATATTAATGATGTATGCAGGTAAGACGCTGTGTTGCGGCAGCAAAAATTAAGAAGTCTGGAAAGGCATGCAAAAACTACCTGGTTGCAATCGTTACCAAAATGAAGATAGAGAAGAAGGTAAATTGAATATAATACATCAATACATATACATACATATATACATATATACATATATACATATACATATATATATGTATATATATATATATATTTATACGTATACGTATACGTACATATATATGCATACATACATTTATACATTTATACGTAGGAAAAGCAACAGGAGAAGATCATCGAAAAAGCAAAGAAACGAAAAAAGGAACTCGCGATGATCAAGCCAGAAGGAGCCATGATGAAGTAGATAATACATACATACATATACACACACATACATATTTACATACATATAAAAAATACAATGATACATTCATACATACATACAATCTACATGCATTTATATTTTCAGGGACAAAGTGAAGATTTTTGCGGATGCATTGAAACTTTCTGGGGATCCTGGTTCCTGGTCTTCTGAGACACTGGCAACAAAGATTGATGCAGGTATGAATGCATGTATGGATGTATGTATGTATGTATGTATATAAATATACATATATGCATGTATGTATGAATACATAACTGCTTTTATGTCTGACAGTGCTCGTGTATGCATGGATGGATGAACTGATGTATCTGTATTGAATTTTTATGTATGTACAGAGACTGGTCGACAGCTCTGCCAAGAGGCATTCGCTGCAAAGCGAGAAGAGCGAGAGGCTAAGTCAATGATGATTTCAGTAAAAGTAACAATTCATTCTCTCGCTTGAATGCTCCCTCCTTTCTCTTTGTCTCTCTTTCTTTCTTTCTCTCTCTCTCTTCGCTTCTGTCGTGGTCGTCTGCGCCGGCGTCGGCGTCTGCATCAGCGTCGGTGGCCGCAACAGGCAAGGCTATCAAGAAAGAAATCATCAAAATTGATGGATCAGATGAGGAGTCTAGCAAGGTTACAATGTACATACATACATACATACATACATTCATACTATTTTATAATATAGGCCGCAAGGAAAAAGCGCAAATGAAGAGTAAGAAGGAGTCCGAGGTCAATACATACGTACATGCATGCATGCATACATACATACATACATACATAGATACGTACATACGTACGTACATACAGACACACTAGTACGTACGTACATACAGGCACACTATTCTTGTAGGACGCGCTAGAATGGACTTGCAAAATTTGCACCTACGAGGACAATCCTCCAGACTTTTTAGTCTGTGAACTTTGTTCTGCGAAGCGAAATCAGGATCAGCTGCAGGCTGATGACAGCGATCGTGACGACGCGTCCGAGGACAACGACAACGACTGGCACCGTTTGTTTTTACGATTACCACTCAGCGACTCCGACTCCGACTCCGACAACGACAACGACAACGACAACGACAACGACAACGACAACGCCTGGCCCAACGAAAACGCCTGGCCCAACGAAAACGCCAACGATGACACCAAGTCGAACGATGACGACAGCGACAGCGACAGCGACAGTGCAGCTGCTTCAATCAACACTGCAAAAGTGCTTGGCCGCGATTTTGCAGCAGGTGAGGAGCTTTCTGATGAGGAGACATTTATTGCGTTTGAGTGGGTTGATTATGACAACAACAAGCAAGTCAAACGCAAATCCAAGAAGAAAGTGAAAAGGTTCAGCTTGGGCAAGGTTATTAAGGTGGAAGTAAGTCCAGTTGATCCTAATCTCGAATCCACAGTTCTGGTTCACGTTTGGGGCCACCCAGCAGGTTCCAACCAATATACGGGAAAGTATCGACCTGCTTGGCTACACGGAGAAAAAGAAAAGCAATCTATGAATGACCCAAGCACAGCGGCAGAGGAATTTGAACGTTGGGAGAAAGACGTTTTAGCAAGTCACATCATTTCCCTCGATGTTTACATGCAAAGATGTGATGATGGTGATGAGTCACCCTTACAAATTGCATCGGCCGATCAGGAGCAAACCAAAAAAGATTTACGTCGATACAATCACACTTGAAACTTCGATTCATCACTGTTTTCAAGTTTTGATTTGCAGCGTATTTTCATTATCCACGCCTGCAGTCTAGTTTTAGTATTTTTTATTGCTTATGAATTTTTGTCGTTTGGTTTGCTTCATTTATACATATTTCGTTCATTGCATTTTGTTCTGACGTTTTAATTTTTTCTGATGACACTTTTAATTAGTTTTGTTTTCCGTTAATATGTTATTTTCACACTTATCTCTATTATTAATAATATGTATGATAAATCTTTTGAAATTATTATATAATATTAATAAAACTGTCCTTACGTAAATTTATTACTCAGGACGTTCAAGTTCTATTTTTTATGTTAAATTTAAGATTAAGGGTCAGATTAAGAATTTTTTGAAATTTAAATAATTTAAATCTGAATCCAGGGAATTTTGAAACTTAATATTAATAGTTTGTGAAAGTTAAGTCACTAGCCTGTCCTCGTGATTTTAGCGAGCTTGTATTAATATTATAATAATATCAAGTTAACTTGAACTTCAATCTCAGGGCCTTCGCGTGGCGAGTTCCTGAATCCGACTATTGAGACTAATTAAATTATTCCGACCCAGTATTAATAATATTATCAATTCAAACATTGAAAATACTGAAATAAATCTATTTATTTAAGAAAAACTTAGTTCATACAGTAAATAAGTTCGCAATGAAGTTGACAACCCAAACTAGTCTATATTTTCCAATCCGACGCGACAGCGCACAGGTTGCAAGTGAATTATCGTTCAAGTATCATTCCGACTCAGATTCCTCCTCCAGCATATCCGACTCAGATTCCTCCTCCAGCTTATGAAGAAGGTCGCTGGCATCCTGTGGCTTCAAGACGCCGCCGCAGTTGTTGCCGTTGCCATCAACTTGAACTTGTAGGTCAAACGAATCCACCAGCACTTCGAATGCGTCTACTTGTACTTCGAACGGTTCGTACCGAGGATCAGTAGCGCCTTCTTCTCCCAGAAGCTCTAGCGGAAGATTGGCCCCGTTGCGTCGACCTTGATATTGGAGTCTCAAGACATAAGATGGTGCGAACGATCTTTTGACGAATCCTTCATTGGTCATGGACTTTGGCACAGGTTGCAAGTCTGTTATTCCATAGATGTGGACGACGATCTTGGATCTAGTTGCCACTTGTTTTGGACTTCCACCGTCTTGCCCAGGTATGCTGGCAGCGTCCAGTTAGGATATGCAGACATATTCAAAGCTAACATGAAGCCAAGCGCTGGCATGTCCCTCTCTTGCAAGAAGAAATTGGTGTGCTTTAGCTTTGTTGGGTTCTCCATCAAATTCCTCAACATGAGGTGTTCATCGAAAGGAAAGAAGGGGCCAGATGCAAATGCGGGTCGACTATAGCTATCCTCTGAATCATGATCAAGTTGAGGTTCCTTCTTGACCACCACCACTGCTGCCGGTCGAGAATCCGTGTGGTCTGTCTCCTTCTTGATGAGAGCGTGCGTTTGTTGAGTTACAGTTGCTGTTTTAGAATCTCCCTTTTGCATCTTGCTGGAACGCGACTGAGTCTCCTTTTTGATGACAGCCACCGGCTGAGTCTCCTTCTTTTCTTTCTTGCCATTGCCAGAGCGCGATGCAAGGACGTGATAACATTCTTCATTCTCATCCTCTGAGAATCCCCAAGTACACTGGCTGTCGGAGTCCGAATCCACCCAGATCACCGTGCGCTTCTTGACCTGGTCCACGGCTGAAGTCGTGGGAGTCTTGGATGGTGCTGCTGGCTGCTGCATCATAGCTTTTTGCTTCTTGGTGGGCGTCTGCAGATCGCAATCATCACTTGCTTGGTTGGTGAGCATAGTGTAGGCAGCCAATGGTTGTAGCAAGTCCGGTACGTCTGGGTGGTCCAGGTGCTGCTTGCGACGTTTGCCAAGTTGCGAAATAGATCGTGCTCGGTTGGGCGATAACTTGGGTGATAACATCAAATCCTCATAAGGGCTCTGGTAGCTCTTGTCGACGGTTGCCTCTTGGTTGGGAGCTCTGAACTTGTCGACCAATGTTTGTAGCTCGAGTCCTTCCAGTTTGAAGCGTTGGTGTCCTTGTTGATCAAGCTCTGCCCGTCTGGCCTTCGCAGCTGAAGTGAACAACTCCCTCCCTTCCTTGTCGTTGACGACGAGTTTGGAGTGGTCGCCGCGCCAGGCAGACTCAACGTTCTCTTCTCCCACCTTGAGATGTAAAAACTGTTGCACTTTCTCCTTCATGGCGGCACTGTAGCGTACAGGATCAGCACGGGACAAGATTTCGCGTTTCTTGCTCTCCCTTTCTTCCGCCTTGTCCAGTTGTAGCTTGTCCACGAAGACAACCCAGTGGTCTTGAAACAGGTTGCAATCGTTCTCAACCTTCAGCCATGCGGTGTACACGTTCCCGCGAGCGTCTTTTTCCTCTTTGCTGACACAGTGAATTGTAGTTTTTGTCTGCAACATACAAGGCAACAAATATACATTAGAAGTCGAAGGACAATAACACAAGGAAACGTTGCACTGCTAGAAAGTTTGTGGTGCATACCCTGGGATCAGTATAAATATGAGGGCCTCCTCTTCCTGCTTTACCAGCTTTCAGAACAGTCTCCAACATTTCTTTCTTTTTGAACAAGTTCTTGCGGCCAGTCTGGATCTTGCGCTCGATGCAGTATAGCTCGTCACGTAACTTTCCACTAGACATGCCAGATTTCCTCAGGAGCTCCACACGGAAGTTGATCTTTCACTTGTGGGTCATTCGCTGCAAAAACAAAAAAGGTCATGTTGGGGTGAGATTGTGCACATAAAGACTGGCTCAGAAACAGTTTCTTTTGGTCTGTTTTTGCGGCTACCTGGCAACAACCGTATCCGTTTCCCACGGAACGGTGACCGTTACGTAAGACATTTCAGCAATTCTTGATATAAAAAGGCAAAAAGCAAAAATAAAACAGGCCAAATGCAAAAGGGAAAGGAAGGGCAGCTGCAGAGGTTAGATACCCATATCTTGGAGCTTTTTACAGCCCAGTTTCATTTTGACTTTGCGTACGAAAGCATGAGCTGTACAGATATCCGCAACGGTAACCTTCTCTTGAGCGCTTTCCTTGTAAGAGAAAGACAGAGTTTTGAAGGGAGCACGGCTTGCTGAGCAACATGCTTCCAGAAAATTAGACATCTAGCTGTTGACATAACATTGGGTCCCATTAGTGTGGTCTGAAATCTCTCTTTTCCTTTTTTGGGGAACTTCAATGGCTTGGAGGGAAAGCAGGTTAGGAGGGAAGCCACTAATTTCCTTGAAAAAAAGCACTTTTCCTTTCCCTGGTAACTTCAATGGCTTGGGGGGAAAGCAGGTTTGGAGGCAAATGTATCAGTTTTATGAGTTGCCTTCGCTGAAAGCCTTTCAAGGAGCTCGCCTTTACCAACACCAGTAGCTATGCAAGATCCGCCCTGCCTTTCCCAAGCTGTCCCTGGCAGCACGCGAGATGAAAAGGATGCGGACTGGATGCGTCTGCTCATCATGCGGGAGGCCAGGACTAATGGAGCAGCTGCGGCCTGCAAGAAATACGTACGCCAGTTGGTTGGCTTGTTTGTTTGTTTTTGTTTGCTTGCTTGCTTCTTCAACCACAACAACAAACATCACCCGGTACCACCGCACCCACAACAACAAGTTGCTTAACTGTAATAGGGAGTGCCATATTGGAAAGCCAGGTATCTTGAAATGAAATCCTTTGGTGCTCATCCCAATAAGCATGGCGGGAGACGTTATTCCACCTTGACTCCCGCAGCACAGCTTCTGCTCGAATGGTCTGCCTTCATTATTTGGTCGGAAGCTCCACGGAATGGAGATTACCAAGTTATGCAGATGCTGAAGGAACGCTTGGGTTGGGATTGGGTAATTTACTTTCCGCACACAAAGTCATTGTCATTGATAATATTCCTGTTCTTAGATGGCAATCTTACATATATAATATAAATTTTATTTCTTTGTTTGCTGCAGATGGAAGGAGGCCCCGATGGTTCGGCACGGCGCGAGTGCACCGCATACGCAAGAACGTTCTAAAGTTTACTGACAAAAAAGCATCTGTAACCAATCCTAAAAAGTACACCATTGGAAACATTTTGAAAATGTATCAATATTTGGATTGGGTACCGACTATTCCTCTTTTCCATCTGCTTTTCATGGATGAAGTCCATTTCAGAGACAGCGGTCACATTTTCAATCTCATAGCTATCCAAACTCTAATAAATATTGTTTCCTTGCTTTATGTATATATATACATATAATATGTGCTTCGTTTGATGCTTCTACTATCCTTTTGGTTTGGTGTTGCAGATCTCTATGGAGTACAAGGATGCAAGTCCTATCCTGGACAGCGCGTGGTTCTTCAGCAGGATTTGGGGACGGACTCAGAGACCGCCTTTAGTGGAACGCTCATCACAAGCCTTCGTCATCCAAATGGTGCAGCGTTGGTTTCCCTTCGGGAAGGAACAAATTCAGCTCTGGATTGGCAGGATACCGTCATGGCTGCATACGAAGCAGGAATGTTCGTTCGTGGGGACAAGCTAATCTTGGACAACGCAAGGGTTCACACTGCGCGAGATGTTGTAGAACCGCTGAAAGTGCTACTGGCAGGTATCTTTCCTACCCTTTACATACATACATACATACATACATACATGCATACATACATACGTATACATACATACATGCATACATACATGCATATATATACATACATACATATACATACATATATAAATACATACATACATACATACACATATATAATAATATGCATGCATACCTACATACATACATAGATACATACATACATACATGCAGGCGTAGGAGTGGAGCTGGTGTTTCTCCCTGCGTATAGCCCCGAATTCAACCCATGTGAGCTAGCCTTTGGAATGGTGAAATCTTTCATGAGAAAGCATCGAGGTATGTACATGCAAACATACCATACATACATTCATTTCGTTCATTTCATTCATTTCTCATTCGTTTCTGATTCATTTCTCATTCATTTCTCATTGATTTTTCATATTTATTTGTCATATTCATTTTTCACATTCATTTTTCATATTCATTTCATATTTATTTCATATTTATTTTTCATATTCATTTTTAATATCTAGTTTTCATACTCATTTTTCATATTCATTTTTCATATTCATTTTTCATATTTATTTTTCATATTCATTTTTTATATTCATTTTTCATATTCATTTTTCATATTCATTTTTCATATTCATTTTTCATATTCATTTTTCATATTCATTTTTCATATTCATTTTTCATATTCATTTTTCATATTTATTTTTCATATTTATTTTTCATATTAATTTTCACATTTATTTTTCATATTCATTTTTCATATTCATTTTTCATATTCATTTTTCATATTCATTTTTCATATTCATTTTTCACATTTATTTTTCATATTCATTTTTCATATTCATTTTTCATATTCATTTTTCACATTCATTTTTCACATTCATTTTTCATATTCATTTTTCATATTTATTTTTCATATTCATTTTTCACTTTCAATTTTCACTTTCAATTTTTATATTCATTTTTCACATTCCTTTTTCATATTCATTTTTCATATTCATTTTTCATATTTATTTTTCATATTCATTTTTCACATTCATTTTTCCTATTCAATTTTCATATTCATTTTTCATATTCATTTTTTATATTCATTTTTTATATTCATTTTTCACATTCATTTTTCATATTCATTTTTCATATTCATTTTTCATATTCATTTTTTATATCATTTTTCATATTCATTTTTCGTATTCATTGTTCATATTCATTTTTCATATTCATTTTTCATATTCATTTTTCACATTCATTTTTATATTCATTTTTCACATTCATTTTTCCTATTCATTTTTCATATTCATTTTTCATATTCATTTTTCATATTCATTTTTCATATTCATTTTTCATATTCATTTTTCATATTCATTTTTCATATTCATTTTTCATATTCATTTTTCATATTCATTTTTCATATTCATTTTTCATATTTATTTTTCATATTTATTTTTCATATTTATTTTTTATAATTATTTTTCATATTTATTTTTCATATTTATTTTTTATATTGATTTTTTATATTGATTTTTCATATTTATTTTCATATTTATTTTTCATATTTGTTTTTCATATTTATTTTTCATATTCAATTTTCATATTCAGTTTTCATATTCATTTTTCATATTCATTTTTCATATTCATTTTTCACTTTCATTTTTCACTTTCATTTTTCATATTCATTTTTCATATTCATTTTTCCTATTCAATTTTCATATTCATTTTTTATATTCATTTTTTATATTCATTTTTTATATTCATTTTTCACATTCATTTTTCACATTCATTTTTCATATTCATTTTTCATATCATTTTTCATATTCATTTTTCGTATTCATAGTAGTATAGGGTGCCACTTTGGCACACTTTTTCAATACATTCCTCCGGAGAAATCAAAATCATTCAATCGGCTCTCCTCTTCATTTCGCAAACAAACAATACAGAAAGCATTTATAAGCAAATAAGCCTTAGTCTTACAAGTTAATTTCTATTTAAATAATTATAAAGACACATATATAGGATGACGACGTTCAGGATTTCAAAAGGTTGCGTAATGGTTAAGAATAATGAAAAAAGACCTATGGTGAAAGTTCAATGGAGAGAAGGAGGAAAAGTTATGTGTAAGAGTTTCTGCATAGGAAAAGGCAAATCAAAAGAGCAGGCATTGGAAGAAGCAAATAAATATCATAAAGAAGTTGTAATACCTAAATATGAAGAATGGAAAATAAATTACGAACGTGAAAGAAAAGCAATTAAAAATGAAAAAATCAAGAAATGGATAATCAAAAGTTATATTTGCGAATGTGGAGCAGAGATTACAAATGGAAGTAAATGTAAACATAAGAAATCTAATAAGCATAAAGAAAACGTAGAGTTATTAAAATCTAAGGTTGAACAAGTTAAGAATGAAGAAGACGAAAGATGTAGTATGTGTGGTTATATAGAAAATAATTGCCATTGCGGTTCAGGATATAGCAAGTACGATCAGACTTGGAAAGACAAAAGATTAATAGGATTTATGGGTTTTGCTAGCATAGCATAGCCGTACAACAATTACGCCGTCGGAATTGAAATCATTTAGACGGAGGTATGGGCGAATTTTATGTTAGAGACAAGGACACACCATTATATAGAGGCACACAAGGACACAGGACACACCACACATTTGAGACGGCAAAATTATTTTAATTTTATAAAATTATATTTCTTTAGATATATTTATCAAACATGGAGACACACACGTATAACGGCAAAGTCTACAGGTTGGATAGATTAAGGGAATATAAGATAAATTATGAAATTAAACTTGTCAGGGGTCGGGACGTCCTATATATTAAACCAAAGGTAAGGGGGTATAAGATAGATTCACCGACAGCCCAAAACTACTTGAACCAAGTAAGAGGTGCGGTGTATTTTGAACACCATGCTATTCCAATAGCACCACCTTTACCTACGATTGAAGAGAAAAAAGAAATCAAGGAAAATGTCAGAGACTTGATGCGATATGGCAATTACGAAATCAAGCGAGACGACAGAAAGGAGCACAAACTTGGAATAAACGAAAGTATTTACAGGGTTGTGTTGAATGGAAACTTTCGGTCTTTCACTATGCGAGATGTAATAAGATTTATTGAAATCATATTGAACGACTTTTTAAAACGACAGGGTCAAAGAGATAAGGTTGATGTAGGTATTGAGTTTGTAGATTATTATGGCAAAGTATCTACAGGCCAACATTATGTCAATGAAATCTCGGTTGAAAAAGTTTTAGAAAGATTGTCGTCAATATTTCAAAGCAACGAAAGTCTTTATATGGATGAAAGTGGCACCAACTTTGATAAATTAAAGTTTGTATTGAAATCTGTTAAAATGCCTACTGGCGGAGCAAGGCTACAGGTTTTGAACAAACTTGATGTATATAGAAAGAAAGGAGTAATCTGTATTACTAATAGCGATAACTTATGCTTGGCCAGAGCAATCGTTGTAGTAAAAGCAAAAATTGAAAAACACCAAAAATACAAAACAATAATGATGGGACGAAAGATACAGCAGGAAATGGCTGAGGATTTGCATAATGAAGCGAAAGTTGTTAAGGATGTGTGCGGTCTCCCAGAAATTGATACCTTTGCTAAGCACATTAAATATAATTTGGTTATTGTAGAGTTTCCTGACCAAATCGTCTATAAGACTGATTTAGTAGATGAGAAAGGCGAACGGCTGACAAACCTTTACATTCTAAAAACGGAAGGGCACTACGATGCCATAACCAATATGAAGTCAATGCTAGGAAAAAAGAATTTCTGCGAGTTGTGTCTAAGGGGATATATGGAAAGACATGCATGCGATGCTAAATGTAGTATCTGTGAAACCAAGGGTTGTAAGGGAATAAATGACAAGAGCCAGTGGAAAGAATGTGAGAAGTGTAATAGAAAGTTTCCAAATACTGAATGCTTTAATAATCACATGAAGACAAACTGCGATGTTAAAGCGAAATGTAAATCGTGCGGTCTTAATTACAGAAAAAAGGACATACACAAATGCGGATATGCGAAATGCCGTAATTGTAAAGAACTGAAACCACTAGAGCACCAATGTGAAATAGTCCAAAAGGAAATCCTACCGCCGTCAGAGCAATACATATTCTTTGACTTTGAAGCGACACAGGACACGGGCGAGCACATTGTAAATTATGCTGAAAGTCAGTATTACGATGCTAAGGAACAGCCAGTCATTCATAAGAACATTCAAGACTTTTGTAATTGGGCTTTTGACACTAAACACAGCGGATTTACCTTTATCGCACACAATGCCCGCGGTTATGATTGTCAGTTTATCCTTAGATGGCTAGTTGATAACAAACAGACACCATTTGTCATTTACCAAGGCGGTAAGATAATGATGATGACACATAAGAAATACCGCTTCATTGATAGTTTGAGTTTCCTTACGATGCCATTGTCTGACTTTCCAAAGACATTCGGACTAACGGAACTTAAGAAAGGATACTTTCCGCACTTCTTCAACACAGACAAGAACAAAAACTATGTTGGGGTTATGCCACACAAGAAACATTACGGCTACGACACTATGCGAGGAGATAAGAGAAAGGAGTTTTTAGAATGGTATGAACAACAGGTTAATAATCACAACCACTTTGATATGGCGAAGGAAATCGCTGAGTATTGTCATAGCGATGTTGATATACTTAGAAAGGGCTGTATAGATTTTAGAAAGCAGTTTCTTGAATTCGGTATTGACCCTTTTCAATATACAACTATTGCGAGTTGTGTTATGGCTCTGTATCGTGCTAAGTTTATGCCTGTTAATTCAATTGCGGTATTGAAAGCGGAAAAACAAAACAGGATGGCTTCAAGGGCTTGTGTTGAATGGTTAGCCTACAGAAGCAGACTAGACAAAACCGATATTAAACACGCATTCAACGGAGGTGAAAAAATGTTTCAACTCGGGCAATCTCGTGTGTATGTAGATGGCTGGGATGAGAAAAACAAAACCGCTTATGAGTTTTACGGGTGTCATTGGCACGGCTGTCAGAAGTGTTGGAACGGCAATGCAATGAATGCCAAGAAAAATAAGACTATGGGTGAACTATACAAGGAAACAATGAGAAGAGAAAAACAACTGAGCCAACAGGTAAAAGTAATAAGTGTCTGGGAATGTGATTGGAGCCTGATGAAAACCAGTGAAAGACTGGCCGAGGATACCAACGAACGAATTATGGAACAAGAAGGATTAAACCCACGAGAAGCAATGTTTGGAGGTAGAACGAATGCTCTAACATTGTATTGGAAATCACGACACAGCGACGAATACGCGAAATACATTGACATATGCTCACTCTATCCGACCGTTATGTATTATGACCTTTACCCTAGCGGGCACCACGAAATCATCAGACCAAATGATGATGTGGAACGAAAAGATATGCGAAACAAAATCATAAAAAAGGAATACTTTGGAGTGGCTAAGGTTAAGATGCTACCGCCGAGAGGATTACTACACCCAGTCTTACCAAAAGCGGACAGAGGCAAGATGATGTATTACTTATGCGATAAGTGCGGGATGACTGAGCACCACGGAGAATGCAAGCACACCGACAATGAGCGGGCAATAACAGGAACTTGGGCAACTCCAGAAATTTACAAGGCCTTAGATAAAGGGTATAAGTTAATGAAAGTATATGAAGTATGGCACTGGAAAGAACAGAGCAGTAGCCTATTCAAAGAATACATAAAGACATTCTTGAAGGTTAAGCAGGAATCAAGTGGATATCCAGCATGATGCAATACGGCCGAGGAAAAACAAAACTACATAAGCAGTATGGAAATCAAAATGGGTGTTAAGATGGATGAAAACAAAATAGAAGAAAACTCAGGTCGCCGTGCGGTGGCTAAGTTGTGCTTGAACTCCTTGTGGGGTAAGTTTGGAGAGAAGCAGAACAAAAAACAAAACAAAATGATAAGGGATAAGGAAACCCTATACAAACTAATGAACGATAAATCAGTGGATAACATAAACATTAACATAATCAACGACGAAATAATAGAGGCCAGTTATGATTTAAAACAGGATGCGGTCAGCGACCCGATTAAGACAAATATTGTAGTTGCTCTATTTACTACCTGCCACGCGAGAATGAGACTTTATGAGATGATGGACAGACTAGGCAGGAGAATTCTATACCACGATACGGATAGTGTAATATATACCACAGACCTGACGAAAGGCGAAGATGATGTAAAGACGGGCAAACTACTCGGGGACTGGACGGATGAATTAAAGGGAGCCAAGATAAAGACCTTCGTTGGAGGCGGGGCAAAGTGCTACGGATACTTATTAGATAACGGCAAAGCCAGTATGAAAGTGAAGGGCTTCAGTATGAATTACGAGACGAAGAAGACCTTAAACTTACCTAATATGTTAAGTGTAATCAGTTGCGGGCTTGGTATTAAAAACACAGATTTATTTGAGAAGGGTAAAAATGAACTGGCGGACTTGTTAGAGACTGAGGAAGAATTAAGGATTGCTAAGCGAATTGAGAAGTCAGGAAAAGTTGTTATAGTAGAGAATAACAAGATAACACGGGACAAACAAAAGAAAAGAATAACAAGCGAATACTTAGAAAAGATATTTAGTTTTACATATACGAAAAGACAAGTTATCGGAATTGTAGAGAATGCGATTGAAACACGGCCGTTTGGATATTAATGATGTTTAGTATAGCAAAAACAATATAGGTTTTTGGGTTATGGAGTTAAACTTCATAATTTTTTTATTTATTTATTTTTTCTATAAAATATATACCATATACTATACTATGACCACCCTCACCAGACTATGCGAGAAGTTTGAGAAACTCTCTATTGAAAATAAAAAAGAAACATTTTCTCTTACCGATGTTAAAAAGATAATTACTGACTAAATCCAAATGATTGAAAATGCGAGGGCTGGCAAGCCAAAGGATACTTTTCCATTTGGTAAGTATAAAGGTAAGAAAATTCAAGATATAGCGGTTATTGATAAGCCATACCTTGAATGGGTTATGAAACAGCCTTGGTTTGAGAAATTTACCGACATTAAAAGTGAAGTAAAAAAATACATTTAATAAAAATTATTTTGTAGTATATATATCAATGACAGACCTAAGCACCAAGCAGGACTACTTGAATGAAATTGAAAAATGGAACATTGACAGCGAAGTTAAGAAACCCACTATTAAATGGACTAAACCCGACATTGTTTCTTTCTATGAGCAATATAAACCCAATGTTGGGATTTCCAACATAGATGATAATGTGAAAGTAGTTATTCCTTTAGAAAACGTGTTGGACGAAGAGCCGAGCACACCTTTTAAGGAGACTGATTTAAAAGAGACTGGAATTACAGAGATTAAAATGAATGTCGGCGAAGAAATAGCACAAAGTGAAACCGATATTTTTCTTCAATATGGTAAGTATAAAAAAATGAAAATTGAAGATGTTGCTAAGATTGATAAACCATACCTTGAATATTTAATTCAACAACCTTATTTTAATAACAAAGATGCGGTAAAAAAATATTTGTGATGATATTACATTGTCTTCCACTAAATTTTTTTGGCTTTACCAATCCTCTATAAAATTAGCGATAATATTGACATTTCCACCATTATTAGTAGTAGAAACCGATTTCTGTGTAAAAGTTAATACATCACTTGGAGACAGATAAATATCATAATTTCTTAGATTGATTTGTTGAGTTGAATTAGCATTAACATATATTTTAAAATGTTGAGTTGAATTAGCATTAACATATATTTTAAAAATAGTCGTTCCGTTGGCGATAGCAGTCGCTGTTGTGTCGGCATCAACTATTGAATATTTCGTATCTACATCCGCATACACTGCTCCAGTTAATGTTCCATTAACCACCATTCTGACGACATTCGTTTTTGAGTCTTCATTACTAATGCTTATTAATGATGGATACACTAATGAATAATTGTCTAAGTTAGCACCAGCACTATCATATTTAGCCTTATTTCTTATACTCAATATCGGTCTTTCTGTAGTGTGGGCTACTTCAGCACCCTCAATTGAATTCGTTATACTTGTATTAATAGTATTCAACCCCTCAATGAATAAACTAGCACTCGCCGTTTTAAGAATTTGTATTCCAGTCTTTGCATCATTTCTCATGACTGCTGTAAATGGTAATGTCGTATTTCCAAGGCTTACTTCATCATTCGAATTAGCATACTTAATCATATGAACTAGTTGAAATTCGCCAGTCTCTGGATTTTCAATTGAAAACTTAATAGCACCAAACCCAAGATACTGAAATTGAATTTGAAATACATTTCCTACGCTCCATTCTAAGTCTGGCATAGCCGAAGTTCCATCGCACGGGTCATCCCAGTCTTTTTGGTCAATATATTCTACATCAGTTCTTTTACAATGTGCGATATTCATTCCTTCGTGATTTTTGTAAAAATAAAATCCATCGTTAAGGTCATTTCCTATTCCAATAAATGAATAATATGCTTTTGTATCATCCGTCGTCCATAGAGCAGTAAAGCGAGCAAGTACACCCGTTCCAGTTCTATATTTTATTCTCCTTTTACTTACTAATTCAGCATCCGCCGTCGCATTTGCTTGAGTTTTCAATTCAGCCATATTATCCAAAAATGACACACTTGCTTTAGTTTCTGTTTTTGTCCATACCCTTGTATTAATGGTATATGGAAAGATTTCTTGTAATACTGGTGTTAATTGCGCAGTTGTTGTTTCGCCGAAGGCTGTCTTCATATTATCAATGTGGCCATCATATCCTACTTTTAGGTTAATGAACTCTCCTTTAGGATTTTGTGCGACCAAATTTCTCTGGTGGGACATTGTTGATTTTTTGTTTTCGAAGTAGTCAAAAACAAAGGTTCTATATTATCAAAAAAATAAATTAACTATCAAAATTAATAATTACATATTACCTCACTGGCGGAGTTATGAAATAGTAATCATATTTGCCTTAACCTGAACCTCTCGCTGAGTGATTGCCACGGTGTAGTGGTTAAGAGCAGTTCCCGCATTAGTGCCAATAAACTCCCATCGTCGCTCAGTATCAAGACTTAAACCGCTGATTTCATTTTGGTCTTTGCTCCATAGCGGGCGGGTATTATCCCAAGCATCAACCCAGAACCAGTTGTATTTATACACATCATTATTCATCAAGGCCGAACCCTCAATCTTTGGCTTCAAATACATATAGTCTTCTTCAGAGGCGCAGTCAATGTTAAACTCTTGCTGTCGTGCTCCGTCTAGAGTAGTGTATAAAGTAGCGATCTTTGCTGCTGTGCGATTATCATGGTCATAAGCAGTGTTCTTCCTTTCTTCGGTGTTAAAAACTGAGTGATAAATCTTCTTCAAACGGCGACCATGGCCTCTGTCAAATCGCATAATAATATTTTGGGTTGTGGTTGCTCCAATTGAATTCTTATAAACATAGGGATAATCGATATTGAAGTTCATACCTTCGGGGCTAGCAATCTTCTGTTGAATTGATTGAATGACATCAGGGTTTGTTTCAACAGCGAGAAACAAGTTAAGATTGGTAACATCAGCAGATACAGCCATAGGCAGTGTAGCATTTAGTGCGGCAAGATAAGCAGTGCTAATACAAGTAGCGGCACCATTCGTCACCGTATAACCGGTTCTGTCAGTAGCACTCCACACAATTCGCATAGTCAAAATCTCTGGAAACATAATAGTCTTATCAAGTGCGAAAATAGTATTAATAATCATACCCAAAGGAATTTTAACATTGATAGCGGTGGCGGCAGTTGCTCCACTTCCCACAAGATACTTCGCCTCGTTGTAATTAACATTTACGGCGGATAGTGCTCCCACTCCAGTCGTCAAAGCAGCATCATCGTGACGACGAGCAGAAATCACTGGCTCTCGCAATAGACCCTGAGTTGCGGCAGCAACATCGTTATTACCATCAGCGGCCGCACGAAAGGCCGTTCTAGTTGCTTCAACGGCACTAATGTTAATCAAGCCGTTAGCATTACACTTTTGGAGCATACATCCGTATCCACTAGCATCCCCGTGGTTAGGAAGGTCAAGGAAATCCTTCAAGCTCATTTCTGGTTTCCACAACATCTTAGTCACATGTCTAAGGTTGTTAACGTCGCACAGATAAACACCGCTACGGGTCTGAAGTTGAATTTGAGAAATTTGCGAAAGGCAGTCCATAAAAATTCTAGTATAAGTGTTGGCAACAAGAGGCGCTTTCATAGTATAAGTAAAACTCAAATAAGACCGAGCGAGATTGAACGGGCGACTGATAAGGTCAAATGATCGTTCTTGTCCGCCAGCAGTGGTGACTTCAAATGAAGCGGAACCCTCACGTGGGGCGAGTTTATTCAAACGATAAGAAGCACTGATGTAGTCAGTTCTAGAAAAGTCTAGTTCGCCTCCGTGTTGAGTTGGCATTTTGTTTTTGATTTTTAGGCAGTCGTGAATCTCAAAACTTTTTTGAGATAGTTGATTAATACACAAATATATTCATAGAAAAAAACTAATTAAATCAAAAATAATTATTTATCTCTGTTTCAAAAGATTGAAAAAGGATGTAAATAAATTAAAATAATTAGTCTCTCTGTAAATCAACAAAGTCATTACAATACCCAAACCATTAAGATTTATAGCCTGATCGTTTTCGTCTGTAAGATAAAACCTAAATACATTATTTGAACTGGTGGATAATTTCTTACCATACTCCGACCCGCTTCCGTCGTATATAACGGCTCCAAATGGTATTTCGTTGGCAGTATATATTTCTTGTAGCACATGATTATCACCTTCCCCACTAAGTCCGATTGAAGATACAAAGTCTTTTCTCCAGTCAGAATAATTACATTTGGTGATTTAATAAAATCATTTGCAAAGAAATATGTGGAATTTCTATCAAACCCCATTACTTCGTGAATACGGGTATCACCATCAAATATAAATCGCGGTTGAATACCTCCGTTATTTGAAACACTGAATGTTAATTTGCCATCCTCTGGTTCTATGTTGGTATTATTACTGGATACAACATAAGTATAATTATTAGGGCTGTCTGCGGTTAGTATCTCCGACAACTTATTTTTTAGATTGTTCATTGTGTAGTTTCCCTCAGGTATAGTAATTAAAGCCTCATACCCGTCTTCGCTAAGAGTAAAAGTATTATATGGCGAAGCCACAGAGTAATACGACTTTGGAACATAGATATGAATAATTTTACAATGTGTGGGATTGTCCAGTGATTTTAAGTTTATTTCGTGTGTAAAGTCGCTATCTGTGCCTGTTATTCTGTTTTTACTATTTATGTAATAGATACCACTTGACCTGCCCCCTTTGTAATCCATTGTATATTATACGAATAATTTTTTATATGAATGTATTAAATCCCTCACCATCCCCATAACCATTCTGTGCTTTTAATTTCTCCGCTTCTTCTTCTTTTAAGTCTGTATATCCGCTAGCAAACTTAAAGCGGTTGCCTTTCGCTCGCTCCATTAAAAACCTCATTGAGTGCCATCCGCATGTGTCGGTTGTGTCAGATTGTTGTTTTACTTGATTAACCTTCATTAATAAATAACTATCGGGGTGGCTTTTGTCAATTAGTCGTTTCATTTGTTGTTGAAAGTCTTCCGTTGGTTGGTAAAGCGCTAATGGGTCATACACTTCCACTGACCTGTCTTTATCCAGACTTACCCATATAGCAATCCAATGAGACCCCGCTTGTTTGTGATTATCCAAATTCATAATAAATCCGTATCGTTTTCTTTTTTCTGGATTTAGTTTGTAGATTTCATCGCTGGCTATTGCTCCGAGATACCATCCATATTTTTTCATTATGTCGTCTATTTCATTAGTCATTAAACCGCGACCCTCTCCTTGCTGATCTATTTCGACGCGTCGAAATAGATCTGGTTGCTCTGGCTGTGGTTTTGACTCTGCCTCTGGTTGCTCTGGCTGTTGCTCTGGTTGCTCGGGCTCTGGCAGATCTATTTCAACGCGTTGAAATAGATCGGGTTGTTCTAATGATGCAGTAATCGTAGGGGGTAGCGGTTGGGGCATTCCCTCGTCAATATTCAAATCTGTTGAAACTCGTTTATCTAAATTGGGATCGGAAGTCATTTTGTTAGTTAGAGTATTCACAAAATCATGTTTGTTCATTGTGTGTTTCCAATCTTTGCGGGCTAAGTATTTTTTTTTTCGCTATTGAAAATACCTTATCAATTAATTCATTTAATGTTTTCGCTCCATTCCCCTTTTGTTTAACATCTCCAACATTTTGGAGATACCCCATATACTCTTCATATCTAGCGTAATCCGCCACTTTTCTTTTTACGTTTTCCACCTCACTTCCAACATCAATATTAAACCTTTTAATCATGTTAATAATCCACTTTGAAGTGTCTTTGTAATTTAATTTGTTATGACCATCATTATCTAGTTTCTTTTTTAAAGCCTGTGCTAACTCTTTTATGGTAATGGTTGGGTGATAAGTTTTTGAAAATCCAGAGATTAAAAATTGATTAATTTGTAAATTTTCAAGATGCTTACCCTTTTCTTCCGCTTTCTTTTTTTCCTTTTCAAGTTTTTCTTTATATTCTTCTGCTAACTTTTTCTGTTCCTCTAAAGATGTCGCTGTGGCTATAGCCGTCTGAATATCTTGACTGGCTTTTTGTAAGTCTTTGAGACTCATCTTTTTAATGAATTTATCTGTATATCCTGCTAATTTCAGTGTTTCAATATCTTTCTGCTTTTGCTTTTTTTTCTTCCTCATATTGCTCTTTCGTTTTCAATGGTGCTTCATCTCCTAAATTAGGTAAGGCTGGTGCTTGTGGTGGTGCTCCAAATGGTGGTGCTAATGGTGGTGCTTGTGGCGGTGCTCCAATTGTGGTGCTTGTTGTGGCTGTCCATATTGTGGTGGCATAATATATTGATATTGCGGTGGCGGTGGTAATGCTTGTATTCTATTTTTTTCTGTCTTCTTCATATTTTACATCATCTATGAGTTTTTGCTCCCTTCTTAGTTCTCTGTCTTTTTGCTCTTGTCGTTCCTTAATATCTGATAGTTCATTGCGGTGTATCCTTGCTAACTCATCCTGCCTTTCCTTCGCATCTGCTACGTCTTTTCGTTCTAGCCTTTTCTTTTCTTCTTCTAAATCCTCCCTTTTCTTCTTTTCCTTTTCTTCCTCGTCATGTATTAACTCATATTTCTTTTGTAAGTTGCTTTGTATCTGGTTTCGGTTCTCGTGTTCAAGACGATTGAAATCAGATTTGATTATTTTTTCCCTTGGTTTGCGACTAGCCCTTTGCGGACTTTGGTTTGCTAATATATTTCATAAAAAGTTTAACGATTTGTAATGTGCTTAAATCATTTGTTTTCTTACCAAAATTAAGATAATATTTTTTGCCCTTCTGGATAATATAGGCCTCCCGCTCTTATTTCTATAAACTCGTGGTGGACGGACTTTCGCCTTTTTCACATTCTTAGTCTTAGCCGAACCCATTATATTATCAAAAAAATATTTCTAGAAACAAAATATATCTTCAACGGAACTTAGCCCCGCTTGCGCATAAACATGTTTTATCTAAACTTTACAGCACCTCCTCGTTGCTTACCATACCCAAGTTTTGCGGCAGTAGCACTAACACTACCAGCGTAAGGCACCCCAACACTACTCAATGCCCCCGCAGTCCTAGAGATTACCTTATTATCGCGAAGAAATTTATTAACAGCCAAGGCGGTTTTTCCGACCTTAGCCCAGTTAATCTTTCCTCCCTTTTGACCACATCCTTCTTCTTTGATCTTGTCCGAGATACTTTTTTTCCTCCCTTCTGTGGCATTGATGGATTGTATCCGATGTTATATCCTGATGGTTGTGAAATTATCACTGGTGATACTGGCATATATAATACAGAAAAATAATTAATTACAAATTTTATTTTTTTACTTTAAGACGATAAGCAAAGTTTTTTCTTAACTCATCATCAACACTTGAAACATAAAGAAAATTAAATCTCTCTTTCGTCGCCTCGTGATACTTTTGAAGAAAGTAATCAAAATCAAAAGATAAGTCTAAGTGCTTATAAACGAGTTCCATTTTGTCCTGAGACTGGCTTGGAAAGATTAATAGATAATCTAACTGCTTAATGGCTTCTGGCCGTAGGTCGTTCAGATACTGACTAGACATAATCACCTTTGATTTATAGTGCCTATTCTTTTTTAACAAATCGCTTACGGACTTGTCTCTTAATCCACTTCCTAAATCATCCAAAACAAAAACAACCTCTGGAGAAATATACTTACTTGGTCTTTCTTTCGGTGCCTCCTTTATCTGTTTCTTTTATTTTCCAAAGTATAAAAATTGTGGCTTCTCTATTTCTTCTTCATCCTGTTTAATTTCTCCTTCGTGTTGCTCGTCGTTTCTATTTAGTTTGTCAAGTTCGTAATCAATGACATTCACCCCGTCTGATTTAAGAAAGGTATAAATTGCCATTGGGTTGCCTCTGTTCTTAAAGTGCTTAACCATTGCTTTATAAATGTAGTCCTTGTGGATTGTTGAAGCGATAATAACAATACGGGTTTTTCTGTCTGTTGTCCGTTTCAGTATTTTCAAAGAGTGCTGTTGTTTTCCCGCTCTTCTTACGAGCGAGAAGAAATATATTGGCATAAGGCTCATTGAATAATTTATAACCCTTTGCCTTTTTGTTTCCATCACCCTCTTGTTTTACTGGCTTCACCTTGACATTGTTTATCTTAAGCATCATATATATTATTAAGCAAGAAATTCCAAACACACAACAATTCTTCCCGCTAAATTTCCTGTGTCAATATTTCCGCTGTCGGTTTCAAGGACTTTAAATGTATATTGTCCGTCCGTCCATCCGACGACACCCAAATTATAACCGAGATTTGAAATGTTTGCTGTAGTGCTGTCCGCAAATGTTCCAATAATTCCAATTCTATCCATGTAAAGAATTCTGGTTTTGGTTTCGGTCTGGTCGTTCATATAGTGGATAAATTTTACATTCATTTTGGTGGGTGTGAATGACATTTGAATATTTTTATTAAATGTTTTGCTTCCTCCCGCAAAATCATTGCTTAGAAAAATAATCTTTTGGTATTTATACTCAGTCATGGTTATATTACTGATGATAAACTTTTTAATAATCAAAATATTTTCGCGGACTGCCTGCAACTTTTACTCACGGATAAGTGAAAAAAAGAATATAAGTTGTGTTTATTGTATTCAAAAAGGTATAGATACTAAATTTAAATGTATTTACAAACCGATGAGTGATTGGTGTGTTAGTTTTGATGAAGCCATTCCTTTAATGTGCTCAAATGATGATATGTGGTATAAAATACATATATACGAGTGTTCATTTCTTTGAAGAAGGTGATGGAAGGCATATCCCAATCAAAAGTGTTAAAATACCGACATAAGTATTAGCGACCTCACAAGGCAAGTTCTTTTCAGATAGCCTTACGATACAAAGGGTGATGATGGATATAATGATACCCATTTGAAATAAGTATTTAATAAGGCGGCTGTCTGTCGGTCTATTTTTCATACAACAGCACGACCAGTTATCTTCCAATTCATGCTCTACTTTTTTTTCCTCAGTCTTTAGTTCTACTTCAAGAACACGGGATTTTAATTCTGGAGTTAGTTCGCCATCCATATCCATAATAGGTGGGGGTCTGTGAAGTCTAGTCGTATTATTATTTGACATTTTCTCTAATTTCTTGTAGTATATTCATAAGATTTTTATTTTCTTTTTTCTAAATTATCTACCCTATCTCGGACATGTCCGAGATTATCTGATAATTGTTGAACGGCCTTAATTAACGGGGCAATAAACTCGGAATAACCTATGCCATAACCGACATCACCACTATCAATACATTTAACATCTTCTGGCTTAACACTCACACCTTTCAATTCGTATTCCGCTCTTTGCTTTGACACGGAACCATAATTTTTTCTTTTATAAAACCGCCAAAATCTAACATATCCATTTCTGTTAGTATTTCTTCTATTCCTGTGCTATTAAGCCAGTCCTACATTTCTTTTTGTCGTCAATCATACGATAGCAGACTGGATTTAACTTATTAATAAAATCTAAGCCTAAACATTCCTTTATATCTTCTTTTTTTTCTCCTGTCTGAATATTGAATTGGATTAGACAATACCCATAATTGCCCATCACTCCCTCTCAAAGACATTAAAGCAGTATTTGAATTATTCTCCCATATGAACCCACTCGTTGAAGAACCATTTAATCTAAATCTAATAGAATAAGAAGTTAATCCTCCGCCTACTCCTCCTGCTGGTGCTGTTCCTCCACTTAATGATTTATTAGCCCAGACTGGCTCATATAAATCCCCCAGTTTAAATCTCCAATGTCCCACATAAATATTCCTCTCGCATTTGTCCCGTCTGTTTGCCCTTGAATTGCTATTTTTGCCCCATTAGTTGATGCTGATGCCGTTGTTAGTGTGCCTGTGTATGTAATTCCCGCATTTGCCGTTATTAATCCGCTCGCCGTTAATGTTGTTGTTGATATACCAGCATTTGCCGTTATTAATCCACTCGCAGTGATCGTAGTTGTTGATACACCAGCACTAGCCGTTATTAATCCTTTTGTCCATAAAGTCCCGTTTGCCCCGTTTAATGACATCAATAATTGTTCGGAAGAGTTCTCCCATATAAAACCATCGGTTGAAACATTGCTCACTCTAAATCTAACGGCGAAAGAAGTAAAATCGTTTCCAGCAACGGCTGATGCCACTCCACCTGCTAGAGATTTATTGGCTCCAGATTGTGCCATATAAATACCATAATTTGTATTGCCAGTGTCCCACAAAAATATTCCTCTTGTATTACCTCCATTAGTATTTCCTTGTATAACTATGCTAGAACCTCCTGTTGCTGTTAGTAGGCCACTCGCGGTTGCCGTTGTTCTTGATATCCCCGCATTTGCCGTTATTAATCCACTCGCTGTTAAGGCTGTGGTTGATATACCCGCAGTTGCCGTTAATGTAGTTCCAGTTATTGTTCCGCCATTTGTTATATTGTTTGAGTTCATATCCAAAGCACCATAAAACCGCATACCGCCAGCATTCTTAAAACGGACAATGTCAGACGAAGCACTTTTATTATCCAAAAGTTTTGAAATATAAAGTCCCGCCCCTTTTACATCAGATGCTACATTCGTAAATACATAACCTCGTTGGTTTGCGGTTCCACTTGTAGCAGTATTTAAAGTAAATAAGAAATATTGGTAATCACCTGATGTCTGCGAAAAGAATATATCTCCTCCATTTTGGTTTAATATCCTCGCCCATTATATGTTATATTTCCACCATTAGTGATAGTTTGATTATTAAAATCAGCATTGTTCGTTAAAGTTAGATATTTTATCGTAGTGCTCGCCCCGTTGAATGTTTTACTTCCTGTTATGGTTTGGTCTGTTGATAGTTTTACATTTTGCCCGTCCAATGTGTCCGCATACCTTTTGTCGCTCCGTCTGTTGATAATGTCGGAGTTCCAAGGTTGGCTATTTTGCTACTATTACAATCTAACCCCGAAGCATTTACCCAACCGACAATCGTCCCGTCAATAATAAAACTTATTTTTTTCGCAGAAATTTCAAAGTTGTAATATGTTGCAGTTTTCATATCCAAACTAGCAATTGACCCGATATTACTGGTAGAATTGAAAACGATAAATGTGCCCTTTGTTGTTGAATTGATTGAATTTCCCGTTATTTCAACACCACTGCTATATGTCTTAATTCCTGCTATGGTTTGGTTTCCTGTTAGTTTCACATTTTGTCCGTCTAATGTATCTACATAACTTTTGTTTGCTCCGTCTGTTGTTGCTGATGGTGTGGCTAAGTTTTGTTATTTGTTGTTATTTCAAAGATAGTGTAGTGCCAGTTGCGTTATAATTACATTATTACCCGAATATAACTCAACATACGACCAGTTATTTGTATCGGATAATAAGTCGCAGTTGCTATTTTTGTGCGGCAATCATTCCAATATTTGTCGCTGTATCAAAGGCAATACCGATACCATCAAAAGCGGTTGGAGCAGAACCATTACTTCAAAGTTGAAGTAAATTTTTTATTCCCTGCTATGGTTTGGTCTCCTGTTAGTTTAACGACAGAAGTATCAAGAGTAGAAACATCACACCATCAACAAGATTAACATTTGTTATACTTTGACTTTTCATATCAATCCCGCACTAGCATTTATTATGTTGCTGATGTTTTGGTTCCTGCTATAGTTTGGTCTCCTGTTAGTTTAACGACTGCGGTATCAAGGTGGATAACATCAATACCATCAACATTACCAACATTTGTAATAGCAAAACCACCCATATTTAAACTGCCCGTCATAGCCGTTGTGCCGTCCTTTGCTAGTTTGGTGTCGGTATATGCTTTTGTTGAAGCATCGCCGTCATAGAATGGCGGGCAGTCCGCTGATTGCTGTCGTGCTGTTAAAATTTAAAACATTATTTGTCAATGTCATTCCACCACCTGTTGTTGGAGCAAAAAGTATGGACGAGCCTACAAAAGATAATGGATAGCCCGTTGCTCCACCTGCCTCCGACGAATAGATAGAGCCCATATTATTGTTGTAATTAAAGAATAATTTGCCAGTGTTTGATGGATTTGAGTCTTTTACGGCCACATAAGTAGTAAATGTTTTATTCCCTGTTATGGTTTGGTCTCCGTTAGTTTACACGAAGTATCAAGAGCCGAAACATCAATACCATCAACATTACCGACATTTGTTATGTTAAATCCCCCATATTTAAATCCGCTACATCAAGCGAGACCATCCAATCTATAGAAAAGGTGAGTTTGTGTTTCTCCATTGCCTGTGCTATAAATGAGTAGTTGGTTATCGGCGGGTGTGCCTGTAATTATCACATCGCTGTGTGTGTTAATTGAGCCGTCCGCGGACACTTATCATTGTTCGCTGCTCTGATATCCAAGTCAACATCTTTGGTATTTAGTAAATTAACTCCCGTTATATTCAAATACCCCATACTAATATTGCCGAATTCATCACATTTATTGGAAAGGTTTTATTTACCCAGTTTATTGAGTTATATGTTAGATAACTATTCATCGCAATTGGTGCGTTATGACTACATCAGAGAGTGTATCAATTGAGCCGATGGTTGTATTTCTCCATTTACCATCTACATCATTATATGTTAAGTATTGCCCGACCACTGGTGCGGATATGTTTGTGTCTATGAGATTGTATAGACTGGTTTGGTGCGGATTAGTATTATCTATGTTGAGTTGAGGCTTTAACTTCGTCGTTGTCCCTTACTCGTTGCTCTGTGTAGTATAAATTTTTTCCTTCTTTGACATCTGTTGTTGATTTTAAAGCGAGCCGTGTATCAAAGCGGTTATCAGTGAAATAAAGATTTACGGGTTCGGCATCTTCTGGCACTCTGTCTGTGTTTAAACCAATAATATTAGTGTTGGTAAGGTCTAAGTTTTTTATGTCTAGACTATCAACAGCCAACTCATTAAGGCCTAAGAGTGATTTATATTGCGACATATTATATTAATAATTATTAAAAAATACTAAAATATATTAATCTTAGTATAGAATGCCGTCCGCTGAAGCAAGTCGTAAGAACTGGGTAGTGCTGTGGAAGGAATAAAAGCGAAAGCAAAACAACGAAAGATGGAGCATGCTAAAAATGTATTAGCACAATACCGAAATGCTGTAAAGCAAGAAGACGAAGATATGGAGGAACGAATAAAACAAATTGAAGAAAAGAACTTGGCAAAGGATATTATTACTGAACGAGATAATGATAGCCCAGAGGAGAAGAGTGATAGTGAGGATGAGGTTGATTTCACTGATATCATTGCCGAAAAGATGGCGAAAATGAAATCAAAAGAGCGAAGGCGGAGACTAAGAGAGCGAAGAAGAGCAAGAAGCCAGATAGACCGTCGAATAGTCAGAGAGTGAAGAAAGTGAAAGCGAGAGTAGTGAAGAAGAAATCAAGCCTAAGAAGGGAAAGGAAAAAAATCAAATAGTAAAGTTTTGGTCAATGTATATAATACAGAGAAACCAACACGGAGCGAAACTTCAAGCGACTTAAGTAAGTGCTTCCTCAAATTCTAAAGATATGAGTGAGGAAAATCAACTTGACCATAAACATACAATTATTAATACACAGAATGCGGATAGCCAACTTGAGGACACACCAACGGGAGAAGAAATTCAAAGAACAAAAGAAGAAGAGTCATTAGAAATTCATTATCAGAAAAAGAACCCGAAAATATGGAATACTATATGGGTGACGAACCTTTAGACCAAGTCTTTCTTGACTTAGCGGATATGAGTAAGATAAAAGATAAGAAAGGCAATAAGGGCTATGCTTGGATGCTTTGTTGGATCGATTGTCATTCAAGATTTTTAATAATCATTCCACTAAAAAATAAAACAGCAAAAGAAGTATATTATGCTTTGAAATCTATACCTTATAAACCGAAGTCAATTACAACTGACAGCGGGGAGAATATAAAGGCGCTACTCGTGATTATTTTGTTGAAAATGGAATTAAACACGATGTCGTTGAAGTTGGCGACCATAGAGCGCTTGCGGTTGTTGATAGAGTGATAAGAAGTATTAGGAGATGGCTTGACCTTTTATTTGAAACTAATCGCAATTTTGACTGGGTAAGTTATATTCAAGACTTAGTCAATGCATACAATCATAAACTTCATAGAGGAATTCAAGCCAAACCTGTGGATGTCTTTGCTAGAAGAGACAAAAATAAACAGAAAATCACACGTGATAATTTAATTGACGACTATAGCATAGGCGATAGTGTAAGAAAGGAAAATAAAAAAATGTTTTTTCAAAAGGCGGTAAGACTTTCAGCAAGATTATTTATAAAGTCAAGGGACGCTCTGGCTTCAAAATCATATTAAATAACGATGAGTTGGTAAGCCCCGTGATTTATTGAAGACTGATTTTATTAAACAATTGACGAAGAAAAAGATATGAAGGAGCAAACTAAAGAAGTAATTAAAGAAAAAAGACAAAAGAATCGCTAAAAAGAGAAGACATTCAACCAGAGAATATCAGGAGTAGTAAGAGAAAAAAAGGCAAAGGTAGTATTAGATTTATAGGTGAGCGACTTGTCGCATCAATGTCCCAAAGGGACTGGTGGATGGTGGCGGAGTATTTTCGGGTCTGCGGGCAGGCGGGCAGGCGGGCAGGCGGGCAGGCGGGCCGCGGTATCATTTTGCCCGCACAGTTTGCGGGCAGGCGGGCACACGGCATCATTTTGCCCGCACACTTTTACTGGATTCTGAGTTGTGATATGTAAAAATGAGAAAATGAAAAATTTTTATAAGTGTCCTATAGTAGTACCTATTGTAGTGAAATTTATTGATTTTGATGTGTTTTTATGTCTGGATAAATTCGCTCTTGATACTTCTGCTCCACATTCACATTTTATTTTTTCGGTTGCTTTTTGTTTATTTTATCTCTGTTGATTTGTTTGTATAGTTGTTTAGAATTAGGTCTTATATAGTCCTCCATTTTATAGTTTTATTTTTCGCTATTCTTTATAAGGAATAGAAAAGTTGTTCGCTAATCCTTTTTTTATTTTTTGAAGTAAAGGAAAACGAATTTATTTATTTTGATTGCTTGTATTGATTGAAAATTTGATTTCGTTATTTTGCTGTTTTGTTGCTTCCTATTGAAAGTTCAAACTAGCAAAAGGAGAGCCAATCCTTTTTTAAATAGCCATTTTGAGGGTGCGAAAAAATGGTATTAAAAAAAGGACATTATTCTACTCAACCCTTCCTGACGTGCTTTGCTAAGGGCAACTGCTATCTCTTCGACAGGATCTCTCTCAACTCCAATTGAGTGCCACGTCTTCTTCTCATCCTCTCAGTCATTACCCTGGCTCCTGGGTACGTTTTGGGGTGTTGGGGCGTGGGCTTACGAGAAAATGTCTCATGGTGTGGAAGCATTTTTTTTCCCTCTGCTGTAAGAGAGTCTCGCGCCTCACGACCAGCAAATCTAGCAGGGGAACCGCCCACAGGTCCCCTTCAGCAGCTCAGCTAGCACCCGATGTTGTTAGCTAGCCACGCATGGCCCTTCTGTCCACACAGGCCCCAAGTGAGCAGGATAACCTGGCAGCCCATCCTGTCCGTATACTCATCCCTGTGGATGCGAGTAATGGTGAAAGTGGACATAACTTCTTTCATCCATTCGATTTCCTCTTCTGACATGTAGCCAGGCTTGCAATTGAAATTTTCATGGAGATCTGCCCGCTTTTCTCTGTAACCCAATTCTCTGGTGGGAGCTCAGTTGGCCTG
This sequence comes from Paulinella micropora, assembly GCA_019918135.1. NCBI lineage: Eukaryota > Cercozoa > Imbricatea > Euglyphida > Paulinellidae > Paulinella > Paulinella micropora. The sequence goes on from WBZZ01001455.1 coordinate 94,482, forward strand.
AGTTTGACTGGGGCGCAAGTAAGCCTTCAGCTGGGGTGCACCGGGAACACCACCTTCCCCGCACCATGCAGATCAGCATCACCATGCTGCTTGTACTCTGCAGTAGGCATGCCGCCTTCCTCTGCAGAAGCTTGGTACTTCCACGACAGAGGTTTGTTCGTATATTTCATGTTCGGTTTTCACAAGGCGAGAAATAATCTTCCCAGTCGTAATTTTTTGTCAGCAAAAGCAAAACTACCCGATTGCCGCTATTACGATACCCGAGCATCATTTTATACAAACCCTGCGCGATATTAGTGGTTGTCATGGTCTTGTTCCACCCGAAATATCTCGTGATATAGTGCCGCTGATCCTGGATATTGTGTGTGTGGTGGCGCGGGCAGCGGTTTGTACGTACCGTATCTTTCCATTGCACCTTGCAGATATGACAGTAAAAACATCTGGGCGCACTTAGCAGTTATCGCCCGCCCCGTCGACTTCCAAATCCAACTCGCTAGATGCCATTGTCTTTGGGTCAAACAGATCCGCTCTGAGGATATGATAGAGAAACGTAATGTTCGAGTTTGCCCCATGCGTAAATACCGGGACCGTGGACGATGATATCACAGCCAAACGATACCCCTCCATACCCGGGTATGATACCCGGTATGATACCCCTGGGGTATGAGGGGTATGAGAGAGAGAAGGGGTATTATACCCTCATGGGTATGGGGGGGGGGGGGTATCAGGGGTATGAGGGTATCGACCTCATACCGCTCAGGGACTTGGAGAAAATTTATTAGGGGGGGGGGGTATGATACCCCTCAGGGACTTGGAAGAACATTTATTAGATAGCATGAGGTGCGAGATGGGGTATGAAACCCCCAGATGGGTATGAGGGACTTGGAGAAAATTTATTAGCCGGGGTATCAGATGGGGTATGAGGGACTTGGAAAAATTTATTAGCAGGGTATCGATATCAGATGGGGTATGAGGGACTTCGAGAAAATTTATTAGCAGGGGTATCAGATGGGGTATGAGGGACTTAGAGAAAATTTATTGGCCGGGGTATCAGATGGGGTATGAGGGACTTGGAGAAAATTTATTAGCAGGGGTATCAGATGGGGTATGAGGAACTTAGAGAAATTTATTAGCCGGGGTATCAGATGGGGTATGAGGGACTTGGAGAATATTTATTAGCAGGGGTATCAGATTATTTATTTATAAGATACGCAACATGGTCCCACTGCCGGATCAATTACAATTATTAATTTGATATCGAGATTGAATTTTTTTTAAAGCTCTAAAAGTGGCAAGTATTTTATTAAAACAGTGAGTAACAGAGAGAAAATGAGGGGTATGAGGGACATAGAGAAAATGAGGGGTATGAGGGACATAGAGAAAATGAGGGGTATGAGGGACATAGAGAAAATGAGGGGTATGAGGGACATAGAGAAAATGAGGGGTATGAGGGACATAGAGAAAATTTGAGGGGTATGAGGGACATAGAGAAAATGAGGGGTATGAAAGACACAGAGAAAATGAGGGGTATGAGGGACATAGAGAAAAATGAGGGGTATGAGGGACATAGAGAGAAAATGAGGGGGTATGAGACATATGAGGGACATAGAGAAAAATGAGGGGTATGAGGGACATAGAGAGAAAATGAGGGGTATGAGGGACGTAGAGAGAAAATGAGGGTATGAGGGACATAGAGAGAAAATGAGGGGTATGAGGGACATAGAGAGAAAATGAGTGGTATGAGGGACATAGAGAGAAAATGAGGGGTATGAGGGACATAGAGAGAATTTGAGGGGTATGAGGGACATAGAGAAAATGAGGGATATGAGGGACACATAGAGAAAATGAGGGGTATGAGGGACATAGAGAAAATGAGGGTATGAGGGACATAGAGAAAATGAGGGGTATGAGGGACACAGAGAGAAAATGAGGGGTATGAGGGACATAGAGAGAAAATGAGGGGTATGAGCGACATAGAGAGAAATTGAGGGGTATGAGGACATAGACAAAATGAGGGGTATGAGGACATAGAGAGAAATTGAGGGGTATGAGGGACATAGAGAAAATAAAGGGTATGAGGGACATAGACAAAATGAGGGGTATGAGGGACATAGAGAGAAATTGAGAGGTATGAGGGACATAGAGAAAATAAAGAGTATGAGAACATAGAGAAAATGAGGGGTATGAGGGACATAGAGAAAATGAGGGGTATGAGGGACTTAGAGAGAAAATGAGCGTATGAGGGACATAGAAAAAATGAGGGTATGAGGGACATAGAGAAAATTGAGGGGTATGAGGGACACAGAGAAAATGGCGGCAGGGACTTAGAGTATTACTGTCATGGTGTTGTCCCTGATCCTTCTTCTTCCACTTCTTCCACGCCTTCCACTTCCTCTGTTGGGGTACAAGGGGTAGAAGGGCCCTGACTCATTGGTTCCGCCCCTGCAGTTTCTTGGTCCCCTGCTGGGTTACAAGGGCCCTCTTCTTCGTTGGAGGACTACAGTGTAGAGAGAGAGAGAGTATATGGGTATGGGGTATAAGGGTATGAGGGGTATGAGGCATGAAGGGATATGACAGGGGTATTTTATTATTATCATTATTATTATTGTTTTTTATTATTACTAACTCATAACTGGCTTCGCAGGGTTACCTGATAACTGGCTATGCCTCAACCTTGCTTAGCAATGCGTTCCATGAGCAGAAACGCGTACACCTGTCCACTTCCCGCTGCTTTAACAACAGTTCGGTATGATTTCAAGAAAAACCCTTGAGAGAGCAAAGTTCCAAGAGTATCCCTGTGGTCGTGGGACATGCTGTTTGATTTACAGCTATCTGTAACCATAACATACTTTACCCGTTCGTCCTGGATTATTTTCAACAGGACTTTATGCTTATGGGCTGGTTTCCAACTTTCCAGAACAAGAACACTGTTATGTTGTTGTTCCACTTCATCGCACGTGGTATTAACTCAACGTGAGGGGCTTCAGCTTCTGTACCCCATTGAATACAAGGAAACTCC